>CATIWJ010033618.1:0-13717 GCA_949640765.1 Croton laevigatus | reverse complement strand
AGGATTGAGTCTTTTCTTTTATTAACAGCTTTCCTTATATTACTCCTTATATTACTCATCCCTTAGTTAGTGGGATTGAGTCTTTCTTTATTTACTTGGGACTGTTGTACTATATATACGTTTGTATATGAATCAATAATAGTATGCTATTTTACCCAAAATTATTAAACTTTAATTCCAAATTTTGCTCTTTTCACTTTCTTACGATAGATTCAACCTTTAAAAAAAAAAAAGAGTACATTAAATGATTTTAACGATAAAAAGTGAAAAGTAAAGACAAAATAATTGTCCTAAAAAATATATATGTGTAAATAGATTGTTTATAAGAAAAGGATGTTGTATTAAGTTATATTCAAAATGTTTATTTGAGTCAATATCTTCCTCGTTAAGGAAAACATAGTTACGAAATAAAGTTGAGCATATAAATTGTGCTCAAGTAAATTGTAACCCACGTTTAAAACTAACTTTTTATTTATTTTTTTTTCCTAAGGGTGTTAATTCATCAGGCCCATAGGAGGCTGTGTAAACAGTACATTACAGGAGCCCCCTTTTTTTAGAACTTTTAAATTTTAAAAAATTAATAAAAAATACTATAAAGTGTGTTTTCTAAGAATTGAATCTAAGAGATGTAGCTTGTTTTATCAAGTTTATCTCGTTCAGCTATTCTCAGAATACATATTTCTCATTTATTTCAATTATATATATCGTCATCTTTACAGGGTCCAATGCCTAATTTTAATATTTTGTATAAGGCCTCTTAAATTTATGAGACAGCCCTGATATTATCGCTTTATTTGTAATTTTATATATGTTATAATAATTAAGTATTAAGTTAATCCATTTATTTAGATATCATATAGAATAAAATATTTTCACTGTTTCACAAAATATATCACTATGCGACATTAGTTTTGTTTTAATACATAAATGTTACCTCTATGTAATAAAAGATAATTTTTTTTTTTCATTTTATCTTTAAGTATTTTTGATAATATTATACGTTTAATAAACATTAAATAATTCAATTTATTTTGTAAAAACCCCCTCCACGTCGTGGTCGTAATCATCATTATCACCACCAAGATAGAAGGATAAACATATAAAACTAAATTGATTAGTCGTCTTCCATTGATCACCATTCATTCCATATCCAAATTTTAGTATTCACAGAAATTTTAATAAATGAAAAGAGAATCTTTTTTCAGTTTGAATAGGACATGATTGAGAAGAACAATTTAAATTTTGGAGCACTCTATAAAATTAAAAAGTTCCAAGTATATTCGATATATAAATACCTTGTTTTTTTATTTTTAAACACGCAATTTTTTTTAAATTTTATTTCAATAACATTAGCAATAATTCAATTAATTGTAGTTTGTAGTATCATCCAAAAAATTGTGCTTTCTTGCAATAAAGTATCTACTGTTATTTAAAGCAATATACCAATTGAATATTTCTATTTACTCTTGAAAGCTACAAAAATTGTAGTAAAACCTTACAGCATTTCTAATGATAATGAGAATTGCAACTGATTTGTCGATTGAAATAGAAGACGTCAACGATTACGTGGCTAATAATTTGTTTGTGGAGTTTAACTTTTAAAAAAATGTCTCCAATGCAACATCTTCCATTTTCCATTTGTTTCTCTTTCTGGGGTTCACAATTTAATAAATAACCAATCACGTAACAACTTTAATGTAGCAGACTCTCCAAAAATAGAAGGTCTGCTAGACATTATCTATTGACACGTCAGCTAGATGATTAGATAGACATTTAATGCATTGGAAATGATTTTCTTAAAATTGTTTCTATTTTTCTGATGTGTTCATTAAATGGAAACAATTCACTATTGTATTGAAAATGCTGTAATATCCATAACAATAATGCTGTAAATTCCCTTATAAAGCAATATAAATAAATAGGATGAGGATGTTTGGTCATCAACTTATGCTTATCTTTTAAAACAATAATAACCGCAGAAAAAATTACCCAGATATTTCCTGCAAATAGAATTTATTTACGGGTGTTTTTATTTATTGAAAGCTTCATCAATTTTCTACTATGCATAATTAATTATTATGTGAAGCAAATTAATCATTTGAACCCTTTATTTATGGATATCTCCCTCTCCTTCTCAATTTCATGCAGACATCTTTTTTTGTAAAATTGTGTACCATAACAGGGTACATGAAAATTACAGGCTATTCATTAAACCATTGTGATTTTAACACGCTGCCTATTAACAAATCAATAAAAGCTGAAGTTTTTTGGATGATGTGGCATAATTAGAGACTTGGTATAGCTGATGTGGCATAATTTTAGGATATCTAACTTCAATCTTGTGACAAACATGTTAAGTTGAGGAGTCTCAAACAGTACATTTAAATGCACGTTTCCTTTTGTATTGGATGACTAAAAGAACTGACATGGTTATAATGCCATTGAGAAATTGAAAAGGTTTCATATATAGGTTGGATTACAATAATTTTGATTGCTATCTTATAAATTCTAATTCAGCTCTTAAAAATAGACATGATCTTTATTTTAAGGACAAAGAGTTAGCGCAGTAGTTGACAGCGCATTTTCTTTACCAGGGGGTTCGATCCTTAACTGAAGAATTTTTATTGCTTCTGGACAACAAATTGATTCTATTTAGAAGAAAACCTGTGTCGAATGAAATGAAAGATAATATATGGCCAAAATGTAGCATTTGATTAAACAAAATATTAAGCAATTTGAAAGAGTTCCTTATTAGCAGTTTAAAAATACAAATGCTAAGTTAGTGAGTTTAGTTATTGTTTTTTTTTTTTTTAAAGACTAGTCACAATAGAAGACTAGACCTGCTCGAAATTTTATAATGAGAATAAAAAATCAGAAGTACAGTAATTATCGAAAAGACTGTCTGCCCATAAACTGTACAATTCAATTTAGAATGAAATGCTAAGATAATGAGTTTAGTTATAGTTGTTTTTGTAACTTAACAAATAAAAAGTTAAATTGTAGTGTTTTTTTTTTGTTAGATTAGTTTATAATACAATTAATTATAAGAGAATCAATCATTTTTATTTCAACTTACTTTTTTTTAAAATTTATTTTGTGTATTATATTTTTACACTCTATAGAAGCAATTATTAATTGCTATAAAATCAATTTATAATAAATTGAAAATTATTAATAAAATTTACTGTAAGACTTTCAATTATACAATTTGCTTCTCGCACGGGCGTGTATCTAGTTAATTAATAATAGGGAGGTTTAAAATTATTAATTTCTATGACTATCAATTGAATTTCATTTTTTTTTTATTTTTTTTGCGAAGTATATATTGAATGTTCATCAATCCAATTTTTTTTTTTTAAAAAAAATGTAAATATATGGAGACAAAATAAAAAATAAAACCGTATATCAATTTTTTTTTTCATATGATTTTTTGGTTTTTTTTTTATAACTATTCCATAAAAATTAAAAGTTGATTTGATCAATGAAGTTGACCATTTGATTATTATATATATATATTTTAACATAACTATCTGATTATTATTATGTTATTATCTTCAATTTTTTTTTAAATTTTTGAAAATGATTTTTGTAATATATATTCATTTCTATTTATATAACATTGTCATACTAAAAAATAAATGAAATAAAACATCATTTGATTGCTTTGTTTTGTAAATTTGTAGACCTATTTATAGTTATTGCCGTATTTGCCGCCTCAAGACGAAGAAGATGATAATGTGGCCATATCCATCCTATGCCAGTTTATATAAAAAGCTGCACGTAGTTGTACCAGAAAGTGACTTTCTATATCAAAACAAAAATAAAGATCAAATCACATAATAAATTGTTAAAAAAAATTCAAATAGGTAACTTAAATTTTGGAAATTATGTTAATGTTGGTAATGTAATATCCATTGCATCAATCTAATAATTATAGAAAGATCTGTAGGTTAATGAACAATTTTTATAGATTAAGTTAAATAATTAAGAAATAGACATATTGTAAACAGATTATAAACAGAAAAGAAATAAGTTCACATTTGTTTAAATCTAAACAAAGTCGAGAAATATGAGAAGAGGATATAAAGATTCTACGAATAAAATTGATTGATAAATAATATTCGATAATTGTTGTAAAGATTAAATAATAAACATTTAAATCAAAGGAAACAATAGAATAAAAGAAAGAATAAGTATTTATTAAAAATAGACAGAAAATATACAAGAATGACCAAGTACTTAAAACTGAAATGTTAATGTATTAAAAAGCTACATTTATATCTTATAACATACGTTGTGACATACTTGACTTTGCTAGTAATAATTCGAATTAAGGGGTGCTATAGTTGGCGTAAAATAAAATGGTTTAGCATTTGCTCTGTTTTTCACTACTTTTTTTTTTTTCTAATAAGTTGAAATCTTATGTCATTAATTTTAAAAGTTGAATAAAATATTTGGATTTTCTGTGTGTTTTTTTTTAAGGCTTTTATGGCTTTTAAGTAGGAACTCGTTTATTTTTTTTTTTTTTTTTGAAAGTTTACAGTTTTATTCTTATTCTGTAAAAATTAAAATTCATTGAAAAAATAGGTGTTGCACTTTTTTTTTTTTTTTAAATTCCACTTGGTTTCTGAATACCAAATAACTGGAGCCGACTAATTCAGATTCGGATATTGCAGAGATTCATTAAAGGTGCGACCTTTCCAAGCTAATTTTCTCAATTCACAACGGCATGATTCGAATTATGAACCTTACATAATGATCTAATATTTCGCCCCGCTATGTCAACTAGTCGTTAGTATTGGCATTGCACTTTGTTTGTTATTAGACCAGAAGCTTAATTCCTTCCACATTAGAGTTTTTCTAATATACAATAAAAACTAAATTAAATTGGTAAAAAGTTCACATTTTACTATGTTAAAAACCAAAACTGTGGTAAATAAAAAAAATAAAAAACTAGACCAAACTAAATTGAACTTTGAGCGCTGGAGAAGCTTTGCTAAATAAGTATAGTACAGTTAATCTCAGCACCAAAAATATGCTGAGTCAGCAATTGAGGTGGACATATGACTTCAAAATTTGAAGCTCTGCCCTTCAAATGAACTCCTAAACAGTCCATGTTGTATTGTTGTCACTCCGTTTCTCTGTCTCACTTCTCTAAACTTACCAACGTCAAAAAAAAAATATGGGTCCCTTTTATTTTCTTAATCATTCTAAACTACTACAATTTTACTTCCTAATTTAATTAGTTGGATTAATACATTATATATCATAAATGTCTCTCTCATATTCATGGGATATAATCACATATTGTCTATTTAGAAGCATATAATAAGAAAGACAATTAGTTTAAGTCATTTTATATTTAAAATAAATTGAATGTATTATAAGCTAAAAGAATGATAAAAAAAAAAAAAAAGAATAGTTACTAATAAAGTTGACGAAAATTAAAAGATGTAGAGAGATTATATTTCAGAAAAGGTGGATTCATGAATGGCTTAAAGCATAATCAATGTGTATAATAAGCATTAAGATTGAAGTAATGACAGGGAAGACATTGTCTTATGCATTTGAGATGTCGGGAATATATGAGGGATATGATATGAATGGACCTACCCAACATTTTATTAAATTTGATAAATACTAAGATTTTTGTATATGAAGAAAAGTGGTACCCACCACATTCCACTGATTATAGTTTGTTTGCTGGGTTCGGTGCTGGAATCTCAATTTTTTTTTTACTTAATATATATGATAACGCATATTATTATTGTTGGTTGGCTCTATCTATCTTAGCGGCATTGCCTCTGACACATGTATTAATGTTAATATAGTCGTTAAGAATTTGCTAAAAAACAAAAAAATATAGTCGTTCAGAGAGTAAATATATGTACAACTTTTCTATTATTTCTTGTGGGTTAGTTGGTTTCTTTGCTGACAATTTATTAAATCAAACATTGTCTGATGTTTAGATAATAAAGCTCTCTTTCTTCAAAAAAAAAATTAATATAATAAATTTTATTGAATTACATTAAAAAAATTAAATTTTAAAAATTAATTAAATTCAATATTTTGATATATTATAAATGAATGAATTAGAAAAATTATAAACTTCATAAAATTATTAAATAAAACTAAAAATAATTTTACGTCTCGATTGAAAGAAAAAAGAGAAGTATACGAAAAAAAAATTTACATGATTGATGAAATAGAAATAGCAAAAAATATTATATATTTGGAGGTTTTATAATAAATTATATGAGAAATGAATATAAAAATAAAAATTATAAGAAAAAATAAATAAACTAAAACTACTTTGATTTGTAGTTAAAAAATTATATTTGAAGAGAATTCTAATATAGCTTCCTTCAAATATAAACATAGCTGGTTATGTCAAAGCGAATTGAAAAATGCATATTATTATTATTAGTAGTATTTTAGTATTAAAGCTAAATTATAATGCCAAACATGTAACATTTAAAAAAAATAATCTTTTTTCTTCTACCTGGAAAAAAAAAATCACTTTTGAATTTTTAGTACATATTAATTAATATTTTCATATTTGTATCAATAAAAAAGAGTGTTAAAATATATAAATGAAAAGTATAATATAACATTTTATTATTTTTTAATAAATTAATTCTTTTATAATAGATGTGATTATGGACGGACACAGTAATAAAATTTTTTTTTGTAATACATTAATTGACCATAAAAATACTTGTAAATATTTAAGTTTAGGTTGTTGTTTTAGTGTATTTATAACTCATGTATGAAATATTAGGTTATATATATATATATATATATATATATATGTATATATATATATATATTTAATATAAAGAATGCCACAAACATATTATATGATATTGTGGGTGCTACGGTAGGGATAACTCTCCCCTATGCACTAAGTAAGTGATAATAATGTGATTAATAGAAATAAAACATTTATCTTTTACATCGTTCGTGATAAGTAATATGACTAACAAATCAACCTGATCTGCAATATTAGGTTATATTTCGATACGAAAATATATATACTTATTGAAGTCATTCATAACATAAAATTTTAATTCTTTCAAAATTTTTTAGTAAAAATATTTAAGTTTTCTTTTTTGCTGTTTTATTTTTAAATTATCTTATAATATTCTTTAAAAAAAATAAATTATGTTATAATATATATTGAAAATTACAATAAACACTAAGAATCTTTAATCATTTATATATACATTTTTTTCAATAATATATGTAGTAGTAATTCAAATTAATTAATTAATTAATTAAAAGATATATTCCATATTATCCATCATGAAGAGAACAAGTGTCACATAAATCAACTACCGAAAATTAATACTGAAAATGATAGTATTAGTAATAATTTAGTTTGAAAAATTATAAAAACATAATTTAGTGTGGATGGATACTTTGATGACACACACACTCTTATTAATAATAATTTCCAAGAAAAAAAAAATTATTTTTAATTATTTTTTTTTATAATCATCTATGTTTAATTATTAGAATTTTTTTTTTTAAACAAAAAAAAGTTTGGTAGTAACAACATTACATATACTCCTTCCATTTTTTTTATGTCTTTTTATGTACAGAAATTTATAAAAACATATTAGGAGAGTAGACAAATGTGCATAGTTCATTGGAATAATTTATTTACCAATGCGGAGAAATTAAATGAAATTTAGAGTTGGTGAAATAATATATTCAGAACCTTTAATGATATTTTTCCAATAATATTTGACTTCATTATTTCTTTAAACTCAAAAAATATGAGAGATTTTGTTTTTTTATGAAACATTTTTCAAGAATATGATTGAGTTATTTTATTATGTGCACACAATTTACTTACAATATTTATTAAAATATTGGTTATGAAAAAAGAACAACATTTTTTTTAAAAAAAAAATGTAATGGTAAAAAAAAAAAAAAACTTAAATCAGTTCGTAAGATTTTATTTCATGCGTGAACATGTGATTGATTAAAATTTAGGACTAAAACACAATGTTTAATTGTTGAATAAAATGACTGAAATCAACATGATTTTTTAGAATTGCGATCTAAATCTTGAAATACTTGTTTATAATTATATGGATAGAAAATATTATCATCTTTAAGAATTAGATTGTGAGTAAAATCTTACAGTCTTTCAAATAAAATAAAATTTTATGATTTTACAATCTCATTTTGTAAGTACTCTGTGTAAGTTCTCGATTTTAACAACCTTTATTTCTTATTTCATCAAAATTAATGATAGTATGTAAGAATTTTTAGAATTGTATTTGTACTTTTTCAACTATTAAATTGAATAAATACATTGAATATCTCAATTACACCATATAATCTCATCAAAATAAACAAGGAATAAGAATTTTGTACTACTTTTATTTTAATATATTAGAAAGTTGTGCAATTAAACTAGTCCCACAAAATAAAAATTTTTTTAGTAAAAACCAAAAGAAATTCACCTAAAACGGTATGGGGACAGAACCTTATTCCTTGACTAATTTATTGAAATAATCGTAGGGTTCTGTATTTATTCATTATAAAATAAATAAAAGACTTTGTTTTTTAAAAGAAAGAAAGCTTATCTGTACTAAATAATCAAAAAATAAAGACTAATTAAAGTTACTAGAATAAGGCACTTTGTTTAATTCTTAAGTATTTTCTTCAATACAGATTTAAGTAACCCTCAATTCACACAATGCTAATCGCTTTTTCTAGAAGAAGCATCTTTATTAAATTGACATGCGACTTTTTTTTCTTCGTTGGATAGTTCTAGTATCATTTCTCACTAAATAAATAAATATATATATAATTAAGATTTAATTAACATAATGTCTTGAATGCAATATCTAAATTAGTAACAAACAAAAAATGTGAGAAAAGACAGGAATATTAAGCAAATTAAGTAAAGAAACAAATGAAAATCACAGGTTAAGTAGGAGACAATGCATATGACACATAATTTCAGTGCTGTCATGAATAAATTAGTTAGGATAATACAACATAATTAGCATTCAATTATTAATTTCGTCAACCACATGCAACTATTTTATTTGGAAACAGTCAAATTAATATTTATTTCATGTTGCCCAACTTCTCATTAATTAATCATATTTAACACCGCAATTTTTTTTTTTTTCCAATTTCCGAAAACTACATATGAAACTGATATTGAGGTTTGTTTTGACAGAAGTTAAGTTATCATCACGGGTTTAAATTATGGTTACCTTGTTTTTGGTAAAATTCTGTTGAGAAAAGTGGCTTACAGATTAGCAATCACGAGTTCTGATTGCATTTGATACCCCTGAAATCAGGCAACCAATTTTTTCTCGTTGGAGTCTTCGAGGTCTTAATTCTTCTTAATCAAGATTAATGATTCCATAATTATGATTTTAATTATTTTTGTAAGCAATAGTGAAGGCAAGGAGGAAAGTGGGAAAGCGATAGAGATACATGATTGAGGATGGTAGTGACATGTAGCGGATAAGCCTTACTATGACGCGGCAGTACATATCTGCTTCACCAAGTCAGCACGCAACAAAAAGATTTCATAGAACCTGACACGTGGTCAAGAATCATTGGCGGATGGACCCCGTAAAGCTCGATTTCTTAGACGGCGGGCAAACATCCTCCGTTACGGCGAGACAAGGGCCACAAGCGCAAAGCAAAGTATGTTTTTATATTTTGGGTTTGAACCCGACCCTCCATGTCCCACACTAATTTTTCTATTACCAAAATGCCCTTCTCATTGTCACCATTCTATTCACTATATATAACTGATAACTGCCAACGCTTGTTGTCCCCTCATCATACATCCAAATCCAATTAGCAAATTCGCAGATGAAGAAATAATTTCCAGAATTAAGAGATAAAATTTTGGGTGAAATATATAATTTAATTCTCCACATTTTATAAAATTAATGACTTACTTTCTATAATTTAAACATTTTTATTTGGGGTGAAGCTAGGCTCTTCGCAGCGATGCAAGACAGCCATTGTTTTTGCATTTTTTTTTTATTTTTTTCTACTCGTACAGTAAATTATCTATACTAAGTTCCGAGATCAATTTAAGTAAGTTGCAGTTCACAGAAATTAGTTCTATATAATAAATTTTATATGACTACAAATTCAATAATTTTAATTATTTTATATTTAATTTAGAATACAAAGTCAAAATCTGCGAACTATTGACCATTGAAATTGATCTCGAGACTTAATATAAATAATCTACTGTACCGAGTTAAAAAAAATAAAAAAGACAAAAATAATTATTGTGAGACTGTCTCGCGCTTTAGTCTTTTATTTGTTGTCCTATTTTATGTTTTCAATTTTAGATCATAAAAAGATTTTCACTATTTAAAGAGAGTATGAATAAATATTGCATAACCCATAATAAAATTCCAATCCATTACCGATCAATAAAATAAAATTCCAATCCATTAAAAGCAGTAAAAGAGAAAAATAACTAATAATTTGATATTGGTGAATGGTAAGGCAAAATGCAGCCTTGATCAAAATTGCAAAGTGTAAAAAAAAAAAAGATAGACAGATTGAAAGTGAGAAAAGTGGATAGTCTTATTATTTGCCATTTGCTAATCTTAAGTCAAAACTATTAATGTGCCTTAAATTTCCCCAACAAACGCCTACATTTTTCACTTGCCACTTTTTCCTGTCAATAAGATACAAATATTCACATTCACTTCTACTATTATTTGGTTGGTTGTATAAATAATTTTGTACGCGAAATGTAAGTTCTCATATACTCCATTCATGTCATGCCGTGAGTGCATGTTCGACGCCCCTCTCCTGTCCCCCACCCAAAAAAAAAAAAAATCAAGCCATGCCAAATTAAATGTGTACTTGCAATTTTTCTTTTAAATAAGGGAAATTTACAATTTTCTCCCTATATTTATAAATATTATACATTTTACTCCCTGTTAATTGTGAAATGTAATAAAATATCCCTATATTATTTTTTCATCGACAATAACCTCCTTTCTGTCAATTTTTTTGTTAAAATAACATTTTAAGGATCAAAAGGTAATTTTTTGAGCCAACTTGTAAAAACTGAAAAATTGAAGGACTAATGTGGAAATTGCTTTTCTTCTTCCTTGAACAACAGCACACGTAGAGATGGTTTTCCAAGCTGGCGACGCCGTCGGCGAACTAGCAGCCGCCGGCCACCTCGATCCCGACCACCTAGAAATTCTTTAGGCATATCTAGAATTTCCGGCTGCCCTTCGCACCCTACGCCTACGCTTTCAAATGGAAATGGAATTTGTATTAGGGCGTCGAAAGGGAAGCGATTTCTCATGGAAACTCCATAATAGAGAATCAATTTGTGAGTTCACTTGGCTTTCGTAGCACACGCTTTACCTAAGAGTAAAAGTTTTCCAAATCAAACCAATGTACAGCTACTGCGACAGTGACTAGATCTATAGACTTTTCCCCTTCGATCATGGTTAAAACTTCATCGTCAGTCATTGATGATGGAGTATGCAAATACTGGACTCGATCACTTTTCATGGCGTGATCTAATTGCTCTGCACTTATATCAGTTGCAATCACTTGCTCAAAATGTTCTGCGATCTGAAAAATTTTTGAACATTTAATTTTCTTTTCAATTTACAAACACAATAGATCAAAGAAATGAATGTAATCTAGAGGAAAAGCAGGGAGGGAGGGACTAACATCAACGGCTGCTTGACCGTTGCCGGTGCTGGCATCACAAGCAAGAGAGTGACGAGGAGTTAGAGCAGCCAGCTTGGAAAACCATTCCTTGCAAGAGAGGGATTCACTAGTATTCTCAGTTTCAACATACGGAGGAAAGTTTCGGCTTCTAGAGTTCTGAAACTTTTAAGTTCTCATTCTCTCTTTATGCGACGACGGTTGTTGCCGGTTCTGGTGCCATTATATTCACCGGAGACTAGGCTTTCAGACAACTTCGATGGATCAGGTGACGGTGGAGGCGAAGGGCGTCACGGTGGATCCATGAGCTCGCCGCCTTGAATTCCATCGGGAGGAGGAAGAAGTGTTGGGATGAGGAAGAAGAAAAAAAAAATATATTTTAATAAAGTTAATCAAAACAGTCCTTCAATTTTTCAGTTTTTACAAGTTGGTCCGAAAAATTATCTTTTGATCCTTAAAATGTTATTTTAACAGAAAAATTGACAGAAAGGAGGTTATTGTCGACGAAAAAATAATATAGGGATATTTTATTACATTTCACAATTAACAAGGAGGAAAATGTTTAATATGTATAAACGTAGGGAGGAAATTGTAAATTTCCCTTTAAATAATTGTGTCACTTCTAATTTCTTTTAAAAGAATAATTATTTTATTACCATAGCTCAGAGCAATTGGCTTTTCTTGCAAGAGACTTTGCAGTAGTTGGCTTTCAAAAATATCCAATGAACTTGACTAATTAAATATTTCTAAATTTCAATAGAAATAAGAAGCGCTTTTTTTTAACTATTTACGTTACAGAAAGTACTCAATAAAATGCAAATCAGCCGCGTATTTTAAAATTGAAGAAGAATATAAAGAGAGAGTTTATTTTGGTTAACTAAAAAAAAAAGAGAGTTTATTTTGGTGTAGACAGGTAGCAGGTGCCTCTTTTGCAGCCCTAGTGCTTTGGAGAAATCTAACACATATATTGCTTAGGTGGCATAAGTCATAGAGATTTTTCATTTTTTTGATAATTGTGGGTCACGTGTGCAGTATCAAAGCCAGCATCAGCATCGCCCCCAGCTCCATGCACATAGGATCAAACATCAGATGAGATCCCTTCTTCCTATAATCCCCATGTGTTTACTTTAGCACAACTTCCTTTATTTATCTAACTTGCGCCAACATTGCCCTGTGGACAATGCCGTTTCCCATGCAGCTCTACACATTTACCAACAATTTATTTTATACGTTTTCGGAAGACGAAAATCTAATAAAATTCTTCAATTTTCATAAAAATAAAATTGCAACGCGTGAAAGGTGGGGTCCCGGGTTCAGTAAAAAGGTAACGCCGTTTCCGACGGACTCCACCGAAAATAAAGCAACCTTTTGTACATATAACGTAACTTTTTAACGGGATTGACCCCATGATTAACGGCGTTAACTTCGCGACCGCAGACTGATATTTACGGTGCACCCTCTGATTGCGGCACCACTAAGTACTAATACTTTGGTTGGGCCCCAGTTTAGTCCAACGGCTATATTTGAGGGCACAGTATGTCTCGTCAGCTCCAGAACACCTCCCTGTGTCTGCGGGTTTATAAAAATGAATACTAATTTAACACTAGTAATTAGTTTTACTATTATTATAAAAATAAATACTAATTTTTTTCCCAAAAAATAAATACTAATTTTACTTTTCTTTTAAAGAAAAAGATTAATTTTACTAATTTAATTTGGAAACTTTTACAAAAAAATACACAAAAAAATACACATTAGATTCTTATTGTAGAAATACTTACAAAAAAATGTCATTATATTTTATAACACATAATTGTGAAAAAAGTTGCAAATAATTATAAAATAGTGGTTACGGCCAACTCTATCTTGGATCTTAGAGCATCTCCAATGCAACATAAAATTGGTCTTGTGCACATGACACATAAGCAAAATAGAAGATTTTTCTAAAAAAAGTTCTCCAATGCTAATGTCCATTTAGAATGTCAAGCTTATGTGGAATTGACATTGTGAAGTT
>CATIWJ010033591.1:0-10244 GCA_949640765.1 Croton laevigatus | reverse complement strand
TTAATCAAATAATTGGAAAAGGTTAGGGTGTTTTACGTAATTAGGCCCAATTTAAATAGAATACAAAATATAATTTATTACATACATTCTATAAAATAGGAGATAATATATTTATTCTATATTTAAGTGATCCATATAGTAAAACTACTCAAAATGAAAATAATAATGATAATAATAATAATAATAATAATAATAATAGAGTTTGTACAGAGAAAGAGATAGAACATTGTTTGTATTATTTGTCAAAAAATAAAAATAAAAACGATAAACCACTATTTATGGATTTCCAAAACGTGTTTTTAAATTCAACTAGTTTTTCTTAGCGTGTATGTAACACCCTTAACCCGACTACTATTAGCCGAGCTAGGAGTGCCACAACTAATGCTACATGGTATACAGAATATTATACAACTAACTAAAATAAAATTTACAATTAATTACAGTGCTAAATATAAAATTTTACATTTTCTCGATTCGTTGGTCTCCTAGCCTTCTGGTTTCGTTCCACAGTATATGCCTTTCTAATGTTTATGTTGGCCGGTCTTTTCTCGACTAATCTGAATTTCTTGGTGTTTTTTCGATACCTACAAGTTTAGCATGCACTAAACTTGCTAAGCATTTTACTTAGTGGGTACTTTATACTTATTTAACATTAATTCACATTCTAATTTTATAATTAAATCACACATAGCACAATTGCAGCATTTATCACGGTAGCATAGAATTTCAAATCACATATACACAGTATTTTTATTTAAATATAATTAAACAAGCATAAAGTACCAAACCTGGCGTGTATTGCTTCGTGTGTCCTAAACTCCTCTCTCTCTATCCTAAACTCCTCTTTCATTCGTGTTTCTCTATTCTCTTCTCAATTTTCCTCTGTTTCCGTTTTTTTTAACCTTCCTTATTCCTATTGTTCATTATCTTTTATACCCACCCAATTTCTTGTTCTTCACTCCTTTAAATTTCAAACTCACATTTGTTCCATTCTTAGGCTAAATATAAAATTTTACATTTTCTCGATTCGTTGGTCTCCTAGTCTTTTGGCTTCGTTCCACATTATATGCCTTTCTAATGTTTATGGTGGCTAGTCTCTTCTCGACTAATCTGAATTTCTTGGTGTCTTTCCGATACCTACAAGTTTTGCATGCACTAAGCTTGCTAAGCATTTTTCTTAGTGGGTACTTTATACTTATTTAACATTAATTCACATTCTAATTTTATAATTAAATCACACATAACATACAATTGCAGCATTTATCATGGTAGCACAGAATTTCAAATCACATATATACATCATTTTTATTTAAATATAATTAAACAAGCATAAAGTACCAAACTTGGCGTGTATTGCTTCGCGTGTCCTGAACTCCTCTCTCTCTATCCTAAACTCCTCTTTCATTCTTGTTTCTCTATTCTCTTCTCAATTTTCCTCTGTTTCCGTTTTTTTTTTTACCTTCCTTATTCCTATTGTTCATTATCTTTTATACCCACCCAATTTCTTGTTCTTCACTCCTTTAAATTTCAAACTCACATTTGTTCCATTCTTAGGCTTCCAACGTGTTCCCTCCTTCATCTTTCATTTCTCTCTTTTTTTTTCCTTTCCTTTTCTTACACGCCAATTCCTCTTTCTTTTCTTATTATTTATTTATTTATTTTTTTAACTATTACTACTCATCATCATCATCATTACAATTATTCTTATTATTATTATTTTTTTTTCAACCTTCTCAAATCTTCTCCATTTTTCTTCATTTTTCTTATTATTTATTTATTTATTATAATATCTTCAAATAATTTCTTATTTGATCCTTCAATCCATTATTTATCTCTAATTTATCCTTAAATTTATTACTAAATTACTTATTTCAATTATCGACTATTATTACCGTATTATTATTATTTTTAATGCATTCTTTAATATTCTTTAATATACTTCTATACTCGATTTGTGATTGTATTCCAAATTTTAAAATTTAGGATGTGACAATTAAGTTGAACTTACTTTTTTTATTTTTTTAGCACATTAGATATAATTTTTATTATATTTGATATTGCATTAGATTTTTCAGCATTGAAATTTAAGGTAATAGTAAACGCTAAAGGATGTGGCACAGTGGTTGGCAGTGCACTCCTTTATCGGGGGAGATCCGGGTTCGAGCTTTACTCCTCCATCCCCTAGGTTAGACTATAGAATAGGCAAAAAAAAAAAGAAAAATTTAAGGTAATAGTAACTAATTTTCCCAATCCTGGCTTCTTCAATGTGCTGTATCAAATCACATGACTCGATCAACAAATTTTCTAAAAACTATTCACTCATTCATAACACATTTGCAAATGAGAATAATTTTTTTTATCCCCTGGACTTTTTTTGTTTTCTATAATATTCTCTC
This sequence comes from Croton laevigatus, assembly GCA_949640765.1. Taxonomy (NCBI): domain Eukaryota; kingdom Viridiplantae; phylum Streptophyta; class Magnoliopsida; order Malpighiales; family Euphorbiaceae; genus Croton; species Croton laevigatus. The sequence continues at coordinate 7,848 of CATIWJ010033591.1, read as the reverse complement.
TATTTGCCAACTGGTAGAAAATAACTATAATGATATAGGAATGGTGACCGTGGAAGCAAAATAGCCTCTAATTCAAATAGTTAGAGCGATGCAATTTTTTGATTCGATTTGAAATTCAAATCTTGGTGGTGTTCTTAATGAACTTTAATTTGATAATTTAACTAAAAAACTTAATTTGCCAATAAACAAAAATGAATGACGATCGTGAAGGCCCTAGAGTAGAACGTTTGTTTTCTCTCCATATTTTTATTCCTCAAAGTGTATATTTACTTATTGTGTTATAAATAAAGTGAGATTTAAAACATACGTGAATTCAATTATATTGTCTTATTTGTTCTAATTTAGTTTGCTAGACAATAATGATTAGCTCTTTAATATTTCATTTGATTATTCAAATTTTAAATTAGGAAAAGTAAAGTTAATTTTTTTTTTTTGGGGATTAGTAGTCATGTATATAAAAATTTTGATATTATTTTATACTGATGTATAGTCAATCACGTTTATGCGAATACAAGTAATTCGTGATATTTATTGACAATTATTCATTTTACTTGGATTCATTTTCTTTATTTCAAGCGTGAGGTCTTCTCCACATTTAAGACTTATGTTGCATTTGGTGAAACCTAATTTTTTGTTGTTAATTAAGTTTTTCAATTTGATTCTAGTAGTGAGCATATGTTTAATTAATTTCACAATTTTTTGAATAAGAAATGTATCTGGTTTAAATCTTAAAGTTATGTTAAAAAAAAAAAAAAATCTTAAAGTTGTGTGTAACTATGAAAAAAGAAAGAGAAATGTATTCTTTTACATTTAAATTTTTACAATAAGTTATTAATAAATAATTAAAGATTAAAATATACTAATAAGGTTTTTGAAAATTTAAATTTTCATTTATAACTATAATTGAATTAAAAGAAAATTTGAAAAAAATATGAAATTGTCTTATTGCAAATTTAAAACCCATCAAAAACCTTTTTGAAAGAGAGCAAACAAAGCGTTATATCGAAAATCGAATAACCATTTCTTCTGCCTCTGCGTTTCGTTGCGTTGCGTTGCGTTGCGTAGGATTCTCTTGAATTCGAAAGGAAAAAAAAAAAATGTCTACTATAGACGAACGCCCTGCTGGTAAGCGATGGCTTCCTCTTGAAGCTAATCCAGATGTTATGAATCAGGTAAAGTTTATTTTTCTTTAAATTTATCATCTTTCATTTGATTGTTAAATCGAAATTTAGATCAGCTGATTGTAATAAGTTCATTCATTTTGCTTTTACGAACTAGTAGGGAAAAGATTTGTTATTAATTTTTGTTTTTAGCTTGTTTTGGAGGTAGCCCGTTTAGTTTATTGTTCCTTTGATATTATTATTTTGCAGTTTCTCTGGGGATTAGGTCTTCCTGAGAGTGAAGCAGAGTGCTGCGATGTTTATGGTTTCGATGAGGAACTCTTGGAAATGGTTCCTAAACCAGTACTTGCTGTTCTTTTTCTCTACCCCATAACCCCGGAGGTTTGTTTGATTGAAAATTTTTTCTTTCTTATTTCTTATGCTCTTCTTTAACTTCAAGACTTCCTTTTACTATCTCTTTAATTTGTTTCTAATGTTATATTAGTCTTATCTCTTAACTGTTATATTTCATTGCTGAAACCTTGGGTAACGCCCAAGGATGGGCACTTGAGTTTTGCTAGAACACCTAACCTCTTCTTAATCATGAAAATATAAGTGGGAGGATATTGAGATGGGTAATCTAATGCTTGTTATAAGAGTTGGAAAGTTAGTAATACAAATTGTATTTGTCTCTTGATTTTGTGAAGTTTTGATTCCCTTACAGAGTGAAGCAGAGAGATTGCAGCAAGAAGCTGAGAAAAAGGTGAGTATCTTGAGAATTGATCATATATTGAGTATGAAATCTTGTGCTCTAGATGTTTGTCTGTGAAGTTGTGGTGTGCATCCAGATTCAGACTGCCACAAATGTTGTGGAATCTATGAGAGAATTAATCACCTGTCTTCAGTAAAAAACGAAAATTAATCAGCCAAATTTTCTTTTTTGCAGTTGATGCTGCCTTAATAGCTCAGGAATTTTTAATTAGAACACCAATTCATATATCTTCTGCAGAGTCCAAGAATTTCATATGAAATTTCAGCTATATGATAGGATGAAGAATCAAGATTCATGAGCTTCACTAATGTTTGTAATTGAAGTCCATGCATATTAGTTTCAACTTGTCCTTCCACACTTAAATTTTAACTTTCACTTTCCTAAAAAGGAAATTTCTCTATGTAATCGAAGTACCGAACACATAATATAGAAATTTTCTCCAAGTATATCAAACGGAGGGAGTAATTTCGAAGCTGCTACTTGCTAGACTTAGAAATTCTTCTTTATGACATCCAGAATGAGGAGTCCTCTTAGATTCATCATCTGAAAAACTTTGGAAGGCTTTCTGTTATCGAGAATGAACTCTTCCTTTTGCTATTATGTGGTTTTTGATAGTAATGGCTTTAAAATCTATTCCATACTGCGTGTTCCTTCAGTTTTTACTTTATAATTGGGTGTGCTGGTGTGTGTATATATGCTTGTGAAATTTATGTTACTATTGATGTCTCATTCAATCATTTCTCCTCTTTTTGCTTTTTGGTGCTTGCTCTTGGTGTTTGACCCTGTAAGGCCATTATTTCAACTTTAGTCATTTTTCCAGATAAGGTGAGAATTTTATGGCTCTGTTTTTTTGTTTGTTCTGGCCACAGGAGTTTAGCAATAAAGTGTATTTCATGAGACAAACTGTGGGTAATGCTTGTGGAACAATCGGTCTTCTTCATGCTGTTGGCAACATCACTTCAGAGATTAAGCTTCGTAAGTTTATTTTTATTTTATTCTCGAGTGGTTCTTATATATGATTCGGTTACACTTTCCACACCTGGGCACAAAAGTCTGGAAGAGAAAAGAAAGGTTAGAGTTGAGTGTGCAATAGGATTGATGCCACTGCCATGTTCTCTATGTTCTCGAGTTTAGTTTCCTATGATTGTAATATGGTAGGTTGAGATATAGTGGTCTCTGGTGAGAAGTATGATTTATTTTGTTATGCATATTAATGTTATTATATCAATATATGCATTGTCATTTCTCAGATTAGTGCCTAGAGCAGCTGATGAATGATATAACATGGAACTGACCGAACTCTAGTGATAATAATTATAACTGTGTGTGCCTGCTGATTTATGTGATCTTGATGAAACTTATATATTGTCTTGCAAGAAGATGTTGGAGCATTCCATTGCCCTGTCCTGAGATTTGCTAGTCAGAACCATATGTTATTGCTGTTAATTACACCGTTAGCAGTGTAAATCCACCTTTTGGAATAGCAAAGTTTCTATGGCACATGTACATCTTTTAAATTTTTAGAGTTATGAACTGAACTGCCTGTTCTATTACTATTACTTAACCAATTTCAAGAGCCTGATTGTATTAACTATTCTTTATTTTTGGCATTTAACTTTTTATTTTCAGGTGAGGGTTCATTCTTGGATGGGTTTTTCAAATCAACTGCACAGATGGATCCTCTGGAGGTTATTTTCTTTCTTTTGGTCTCAGTCCTGTTCCCCTTTCGTTTCAAACCCATGTATTTACTCAGAGTTTGAAGTTGTCAACTTTATACAGTTGAGTTATCTTTCTCTTCTTATTATTTCGATTTTCTTCTCATTTATTATGTGTAGCGTGCTGCATTTCTTGAGAATGACAGAGAAATGGAAGATGCTCATTCTATAGCAGCTACAGCTGGTGATACAGAGGTAGTTACATTGATATTCAGTTTCTATTATAAGGGTACTGTTATAATATCTTAGGCCAGAATGTGGATATGCTGACTTCAAACACTTGTGTTATCTGAAAACAGAAGCATGAGAATCAATCCTTTCTTTCTACTCCCTCAATTCAATTTACTTATAGAAAATTTCTAAATTTGGCGTTCAATTTACATAGAGAAATTTCCATTTAAGGAAAGTAGAAATGTGTAAAAGCATCATAATGTCCTTAATGAAATTTGATATCAACACATTAACCATAAACTACAAAATCAAGTTGATTGCTCCATTAACTCTACTATAGTGACATTAAGGACAATTCATTGGCTTGTCTTAAAAAATGACATTTTCTTTCTTTCTCTATATAAATTGAACGGAGGGAGTATAATTTATAATTATTATCCCGTTAGGTCTTCGTTTTACAGGTGTCCATAATGGCATTCAGGGTTAGAGAAAAAGATTTATGATTGAGTTGGAGCATGTTCCCATAACAAGAAATTTTAGTAATAAAACGTACTATTTTATGCTAAGGGAGGTTTATTTTAAATAAGTGTTGTATGGTTATAGGCAAAAAGATATAGTTATCAGCATGGCGCATTCTGCCTAGAGAAGACAAGTCGCTGATTTATTCTGGACTTTGAAGGACTATAAATTTATCCACAGATATCATGCCAAATGATTAAGATCAAATGCCACAGAAATGGTATTCAGTGTGGATAATCCGAAGGACCTTAACTAACATAATATGGAGGGTTGGATGAGTTAGCGAATTGTGACTTTTGTCTGTTTAGAGCTGAGAAGGCTTGAGTGGTCTCCAGGTTCAAACAGTGATTAGGCTAAAACGAGTAATTTGATTTAAATTTAGGAGTGAAGGGGGTGGGTTTTGATCCATTCATGAAGTTGCAGCGTGCTGTCCGCTTTGTTGTGCCTTATAGGATTAGGAGATGATATCTAGAAATGATAAGGATTAGGAATTTTCGTAAATATTCTTTTTCATTTTTATAAAATTACTGAGAAATAATAATTTACATTTTTATTTTCTTCATCTAAGATCGTTGGTCATTTTTTCTTCACCAATTTGTGTATGTGCAGGCTACTGACAATGTCAACACTCATTTTATCTGCTTCACATGTGTGGAAGGTAGATACTTTCTGAAATTTGATTTACACACTGCAACTCTAACCAAGAATATTCTTATGAGATAAGAGGCAACAATATGCTATTCTTAACCAGAGATGTTTTTAATTAGAATTACTGGAGCTGTGTGTGTAGTTACTGATCCGTGGCTAAATTTATGTGTAGGGGAACTTTTTGAGCTTGATGGAAGGAAGTCAGGACCAATATCACATGGCCCATCCTCACCAGGGAGCTTATTGCAGGTGCATGTTTATAACCTTAAGCATAGACATTGGAATTGGATACACGATTAATCTGTGAAACCTTACGTTTTTATATTGTTTTGTTTCTTAACAGGATGCGATCAAAGTAATAAAGGAAATTATTCAGAAGAATCCAGATTCTCTCAACTTTAATGTAATTGCAATTTCGAAGAAAGCCTAGGGTGCTTTTTAAGGTTTAATCCCATCCAGTTTGTTTTGAGATGGTTTCGATTTTAGTTCATCCAGTCCGCCATTGTTGACTTGACGGAACCTTTTTTCATCATTAGTTGTAGACTCGCAAGGCATAATTATCTTTTCCCACTTCTTTGTGAGCTAAATCTTCTAGCATCAGAGGTTTTGCTACATGAGTTTGATATGTTAGCCAAGATTTGTCTGCGCACTGTGAATCTTATGCTTAGACCAGTGATATGGGTAAGAAGAAATCATATCATATTCAATTTAATATTCACCTTCTCTCAGAAACTTTGCTTTGCTTGAATAAATTTATTTCGTTTACTCTATGATTAATGAAGATCATACATTTTGTTGAAGAGGTTGCAATTCGCAATTTTATCCTTATCAAGAAGATTCAATGTTAAATATTTTCTTTAATGGTTGATTCCTATGGCGAAGTTAATGTTTTTTCCCCAAGGTTTCGAAAGGAAGCCAAGTTTCAGTTGTGATCATTCTGCCTTGTTTTACTCTGCTGCATAACAAGCTCATTTACAATATGAGAAAGAAAAGTGAGAAAATGAACCAAAATTTTTTTGAGAAACAAGATGTTATTACAATTCTACTATATATGATTAACGACATTCAACCTTTGTTTCAAATATGAACTGCTGGTGCTTTATAATGTTCTGCAATAATGCTGAGCTTCCATGAAACTAGTTGAATGAAAATGAAAATTTCAAAAGCTAGAGTTGAAAACTGAGAAGGGGTTGAGGGTGCTTTCAGAATATCCTTCTAACATCTGCAGAACCATCTTCATTGAAGGTCTTTCTGAAGGATCCTCTTGGATGCACCATATTCCTATCCTTATCCATCTGTGCACCCTTTCTTTATCATTCACAGCCTCCTCTTCAGATTCAACCACATCATATATTCTCCCATCCCTATAACAATCACACACCCAGTCTATTAGTATTCCCTCTTCTTCTATCTTCATTACATTCTTTCTGCAGCATATGATCTCCAACAACATCACACCGAAACTGTAAACATCCACTTTTGCTGTAACAGCTACATTTCTGAATTATTCTGGAGCCACATATCCTCGCGTTCCTTTGATATTTGTCAGCGTCAACTCTGATTAGATGCTAATAGTTTTGCAAACCCGAAATTTGATATTCTCGCTGTAAAGCATTCATCCAAGAGTATATTTTCAGGCTTTATATCACAATGAGTTATCGGAGCCTCACAGTCTTCGTGTAAATATGCAAGCCCTCTCGCAATCTCCAAGGCAATTTTTGCCCTTATACTCCATCTCGGATGGATTGGAAATTGAGATTTGAAAGAAAGAGTTGGGGAGAGATGAGAAGTTCTGGAGATAGAAGAGAGTCGAAGATGATGGAAAAGAGATGAGGAGGCAGTTTTTTAAAGGAAGAGAAAGCTTTTATATCAAAGGTTCGATTGCGGTTTGGTTCAGTTTTCAGACACTCAGATCGTAGTTCGATTGCAGTTTGATTTCTTCTAACTATTTAAATGACGTTCCAAAAAGAAAATAAGAAAAATCTATTTAAATGTGGATACTTGGTCATAGGCCTGTCAATTTTAAGATTCGAACCGGTTGAATCATTGGTTCAAAATTGAAATGAAATGAACTGGAACTATAATAAACTGTAACCGTTAAAGGAAAATTTGATTTTGGTTCAAAAAAAAAAAAATTAGAACCGTAACTATTTTGGAATTGTAACTAGTCGGAAGCAGAGGTTGAACCGGAGATCAAACCATAAAGTTCTGGACATTTTCATAAGTTTAAGCTAAATAAATAATCTTTATTTTTTATAATTATTTACTTTCTAAACTTAAAAAAAAAAAAAAAAAAGAATACAAAATATTGTAGTTCTCAAATAGTGACAATGTTTTTATTATTGTAATGATACTTTTAAAAACCTAAAATATGAGAGAAGATGACAAAAAAAAAAAAACAATAAAATCATTTGGAACCGTTATTTGAAAAACCGTGGAAGAATTGAAACTGAAAACAGAATATTTTAGAATCATAAAAAAAGGGAAATTTATAAAAAAGTCCCTATATTTTAGTGAAATGAACAAAAAACTCCCTGGTTATCAGATATTATACAAAAATCTACCTGCTTTTTAATAACCCGAACAGAAACGTCCTTCTGTTAAATTTTCCGTTAAAATATAGTTGAAAGACTGATTTACCCTCTTAATAGTGTTTCTTCTATTTCTTCAATTCTATAGTGAAGCACTCTGGTTTTTTTGGTGGTACATTAACAGTGTTCATCCATCAATCCAACCATTCTAAAATCGAATTAATATTAATAAAATTTAAAATTTCATAACTTCAATTCAAAGAAACTCTCTGGTGGCCTTCTGATATTATCTTGCCTCTTCTTATACACTAAACCACCTATTCCAACAACACCAGCCGCCGCAATCAGAAGGCGGTGATGAGACAAGTGAAACAGAAGGCGGTGACAAAGGA
>CATIWJ010033534.1:0-13602 GCA_949640765.1 Croton laevigatus | reverse complement strand
TAATAATAATAATAATTCCCTACGCCAAGAATCTCCAAATCCTTAATTCATTCCTTGCCTATTCCATTATTCACGTATTCCATAATATTTATAAACTCTACACCTTAATTAATTTTGTGGCCACCGTCCTATTATTATTATTATTCATTTCTTAGCAGCCGTCTGTGGCCTATATTATAGCATGAGGAACGTTCTAAGTAACCCCTTATACTAAATAATTAATTAATTTAGTATCATTAGATTTAGTGAAATTAATTCAGTGTTAAATGTAGGAATTGTAAATTTTATGAATTCATAAATTATATAGTTTGGTTGAAAAAAAAAGAATGTAATGATTTTAAATATATTATTCGAACAAAAAAGAATAATAATTAGTATTACACAATAATAAAATTTAATAGAATTAGCCAAATCATATATATATATATATATATTAGAATTTCATATTTTATAGTTTCAATTCCATCAAAATAAATTAACTATCGGATTACTTTTCTTTATCGTATATATGTGACTTAAAATTAAAACTTTCAGCACTTCAATCTATTTTTTAAAAATAAATTAGCACTTTTATTTTTAATTTTGTTATAGGAACCCCAAATAAAAAAGGTAAAGATATTTGTCTCGCAGTATTTTGATTTTTTTTTACTCGTACGATAGATTGTCTATATTGAATATCGAAATCAATTTCAGTAGCATACAGTTCGCAGAATTTGACTCTGTAATTTAAATTAAACATAAAATAGTTCATACTGTTAAATTTGCAGTTATATAAATTTTATAATACAGAGTCAATTTCTGTAAATTATAACTGATTGAAATTGGTCTCGGAACTCAATATAGATAATCTACCGTATAAATTGAAAAAAAAAAAAACCCAAAATGATAATGCGATACATGTAGAATAGAATAGAAGCACCCATAGAAAAACTACTAGAAAAAGTAAAGCTGCCAATGTTTCATGTCTGCAGTTTACTAGTGTTTACCACTCACTCGTAATGATTGGAAAAGTGTGTATGTAAACTAATGATTGAATAATTGGATGAAGAAAAGTCGGCGTGATTTTTGGGTCATTGTCAATTTTAATTAGAAATTGATTAACTAGTGTGTAATGTGAATATACCATATGTGTCAACACTATATTAGTTCATTTTCATATAAAAACACGAACTCTCTTATTGAATTCCAACTGTCTAATGCAATGCCATGAATCACACGTTTAAGGATTGTTAGATAAAATTAATGGTTTGAGTACTGTTAAGTTAAATGTTTAAATAGTTATTAATATCCGTAATAATTATTTATATAACACTAAAAATTATACTAATAGTTAGCTTTTTGATAATTTACCGATTACTATCAAAAATAGTTTTTCTTTTTTAAAATAATCCACTTATAATTAGTATTACTCTATATGTCACTAAATGGTAATTAATATTTTTATTTTATAATTAATAAAAAATAATATTGTTTATTATCAGTAGCAAATTTTTTTTTCTTTTTACTCTAGTATCTTTTTTTTTCTATTAAAAAATATTAACGTTAACTCTTGATTACTATTTTGTCAAACTATTATTTATTTGGCACATAGTTAAAAATCCTTCCAAAAAATTATTACGGAACACTAAAAAAATAGTTCAAATTTGCTAATTTAACCAACAACAATACTACTAGTTAATACCATCTTGTTTTAAAAACATCTTGTATTAATTAAACGGTATTAATTAGAGTGAATTAGAGTACATTTTTTTTAAGTAACAACCACAAGTTACACAAGTCTAACACACAAATAATTAGCATAAATTAACGTTATAATAAAGCTTAAAAATAGCCATATGTTACTATAAAACGAAGTGTAAGTGTAACAAGCAAGAACAGAGTATTTAAGTCATAAATATAAATATATATATTTAAAGAAACAAAGAATAAAAAGGAGTTAAAAAAGGAGAAATTATGTGGTTCCAGGCTTGCAAACCAATCCTCCAGAAAGGAATCGTTTAGAAAAAGAAATGGGTTTGCTTCAAAGCCAACCGAATCTCACTCCTTTCCCTCTCCTCCTCATTCTTCCTATTCCATCTTTCTTTCTTTCTTTATATTCATCTTTCTTTACATATATATACACACTCTCTAGCATACTTCCAATTTGGAAAATCAGTAACTGCTTCCTTTTCCAACAAAATCTTGTGTTACTTTTCTAAATTAACTCTCTCTCCAGCCAGCCGTAGGTTCTCAGTTTGATCCACACAAACAAAAACTCTCCACGATAATCTTGAATTCTTGATTAGAAATGGTTATGGATGCTCAAGAATTAGTAGTAATGGGGTCTCAAGAAATGATCAAGAAAGGAAAAAGAACGAAACGGCCAAGGGCTTTGTCACCACTCCGGTTAGCGTCGGCCGTGACTTCTAGCTCATCATCATCAACTGGTGGCGTTGTTGTTGCGGCTAATGAAATTGAGAATAATAATATGTCAATGTCTTCGTCAACTCCGGCCACTTCAATAGAATTCTCCACCGCTGTAGGCCGAGGAGGAGGAGGAGAAGAAGAAGAAGATATGGCTAATTGTTTGATCCTTTTAGCTCAAGGTACTCAAAAAAATTTACCTAAATTTCCTTCAAATTTTCCGTCTTCTTCTTCCAAGGGTTTTGTATATGAGTGCAAAACCTGCAACCGTTCTTTTCCTTCATTTCAAGCACTTGGTGGTCATCGAGCAAGTCATAAAAGATCTAACGTCACGAAAACCAGCTCTGAAGAGAAGAAAATAGCAACTCAAGAAAACGAAGAAGATGTTGATCAAGTTGAGCTTTCTTTACAATTACTACCAAATAAAAGCTTATTTGGTAGTAGTAATAACAATAACGTCAAATTTTCTGGCTCCGTCACCGCTAGTAGTAGTATTAGTACTACGAATTATAATGTAAAACCTAATAAGGTTCATGAATGCTCTATTTGCCGCGCCGAGTTTTCCTCCGGTCAGGCATTAGGCGGTCATATGAGGCGGCACAGGGCGGCGCTTGCTACCAATACTAATTCCAATCCGGCCACGACGGCCGCCGTGAGTTTGGTTGGGGGTGGAGCTGAATGTCAACAAGAAGCTAAAAGGTCAAGAAATAGTTTACAATTAGACCTAAATCTTCCTGCACCAGAAGATGATCATATCAGAGAATCAAAATTTCAGTTTGCTTCAAAAGAACAAGTTCTTGTCTTCTCTACTTCATCTTTAGTTGATTGCCATTACTGATCATCATAGAGTATATAGCTGATGAACTGTCTTTTTTAATTTTCTTTTAATATTCTTTTGGAATTATTTTACTCAATGTGAATTAACTTTGATTTCACTAATTTAATTCATGTACTATAATTGTTTATTCTTTCTATTAATTTTTAATTGAAATTGAATTACAGAGTGTTTTAATTTTTTATTTTCCGTGAATCAATTAAAATTTTCTATAATAAAAAAAAAGGTTCGAACATAATAATCAGACATGAATCACTTACCTACGCTCATATATTAATTTAATTACCTCAAGTGTTTTTGAAAAAACTGAATTATTTTACTCCTTCTTTACCCTTAATTATTTATATAGTCCTAAATACTTTTGATTCCATATTTTACTAATTTGGATCATTACACTACAATTTAAAGAAAAAATCCATCAGGCAATCGTGGAAGCAAAAAATGAATATAAAAATTGTGAAAAAAGGAGTGGCCTAATTAATAGATACTCTTCACCAGGGATCTTTCGTCTTGGTTCGATCCACCGATTCTATTTTTTGTAACTAAAAAATAGGATATAAAAAATAATCGATTTTATGAAAATAAAATGTTATTACTCTAATTTGTAACTCAAAAGTTATAAATTGAAGTCACTTTGCAAAAGTAGGAATTTTATTATTATTATTATTTATTTATTCTGTCAATTATTGTATTTTTTGAATAATTTGAGTGACAAGAACATGTGAAAAAAAATTGAAGAAGCTATAATAAAAGAAATAAAGAAAGAAATGGGCAGCATGAAAACTGCAACCGAAAGTGGTGGTGGATTAGGTTGTGTAGTTGTGTGTAAATTGCAAGAAAGCTGAAAAAAGCTTCCATTTTTTGTCAGTCTGATTCATAAATATGACAACAGAAATATAAATGAAATAAAACTGATTTCTGTATGCAAAGTTGGGAAGTAGCGGTGCCTCATCTAATTGCTGCCTTCTTTTATGGAACCCACTTGTACTCATTTACTCAACTTTGTTATAACATATTTATATTTATATGTATATGTACACACACCTCATTCCAAGTTTTAAAACCATCATTTATGGTATAATATACTCTTATCTATTGCATATTTTTTTTAATTGCTTTTTTATTTTATAAGTCGCAATATCTAATTTTCCAGTGGATTTCGACTGTTCTGATTTGAGTATTGTATTATGACTTTCGAGCTTAATGTTTTTCTTATCTAGTTCTTGAAATTCGAGATCTTTGATTCAAGACATGAAATTTTCGTAAATTTCAATTTATCTAGTTTGAGTGTTTTATGGCTCGTACAGAATGAGACTTCCAGAGCGTGGTATTTCTTATACCCGGATTCTCAAATCTTGAGATCTTTGATTTGGAGAGAAAGAATTTCAATCACTTTATCTCAGCCACTTTAACTACTATGTCTTTGCTGAAGTTGCAACGCTACCCATATTACATATTTCGAAGTAGTTAGGATACAGTTGAGAACATAACAAAGTTTGGAAGTATTAATAGTGTCCGTTACATTTCATAATTAATTGCTATTTACTCTTATCTCCTTTTCGTTTTCACAAGTTGTTGTAGTATTAAAAGTCTAATATAGATTACAAATGATCTGATTCAATTCGAGTGTTGCATGATCCATCTATATGCGACTTTTTGAACGATGTGTTTTGCATACTAATTTCTCGAACTAATTAGGAAAAAAGTATGAACCCTTTGTATAAACACATGTTGATTACTTTGATTCCTTAATCTTTCTAAATGTTGGAGTATAATATTTCAAACATCCAACTAGGATATAATTGAGAAAACTAAAAAGTTTGGAAGTATTGATACTAGACATAACTACTTTAATATCTTATGAGTTGTGATATATGAAACTATAATGGACTGACTAATCTGGTTCGAGTGTTGTAAAGTTTATATAGAATACGACTTTCCAACACGGTATTTCTCATACCTTAGAGCTTGAATCTGAAGATTTTCGATTACAGAAAAGAGTTTCAACTATTTTATTTGAACACACAGTCTATTCATTTATAAAGACTAATTTTTTTTCAGTATGCACTTACAATTTTAATCTATTTGATTAACAATTATAAACATACACTAACATAAAATAATGCTAATTAAGTTATGTGTTTGTAATTAAATTTAATTACTTTCTATAAATTAATTTTATTTAATTTTAGAACCACATATTTTTAACCTTCCTTATTTAATAGTATATAATTATGTTTATAAATAAGAATTAAAATAATATTTTTTAGAATTTTATAATTTTTTTAAAGACTCTATAATACAGTACACATGAACAACTAAGATTAAAACTAAACTACCATAAGTTACATATTAATAGGCATTCAACGGCAGAACTTAATATGTAATATAATTATGCGTAAAATATAGTTGGGGTCAACAAAAGTGGTAAGGTTTTTGCCCTCAAGTAACGGACTGAATCTCTTTATTTGCATTCGGGTCGTGAATTTATATTTATGTTAAATAATAATAATAATAATTATGCGTAAAATGTTATAGACTTATAAGAAAGAGCTAATCCCTATTTATCTACAAACCAAGCTCTATAATTACCAACGTCCTTAACCCAATATTATATATGTATTATATTTTGTTTTAAACTTTATTTTAGATTTCTCCTCTTTCTTTCCTATTAAAATATGTAACTTATGGTAGCTTAGAATTATGTTTATAAATAAGTATATATATAACTTAATAGAATTTGGATTCCTTAATAGAATAAGATTTAAATTTATTATTATTTTATTATCGATAATTAGATGTAATTACCTTGAAAAGATTACTTAAAAGATTAGAAATAATATTATCTCTCCTCATTCGCGCATTTATATATGTTGTAGATTATAGATAGATAGTTAACAACAACATGGACTACTCAGTAACTATTAGTTAATTAGCTTGATCACCATAATCATGGTGTGTTTTCCTAATTATAGTAATTAAACAAACTTATAGTAGTAATTTAATTAGAGAGTTTGTGGGCATCATCATCTAGTATCCCCAAAATGAAAAGTATGTCAACTTTACTAAAATATGCTTATTTATAAGACATAATTAAAGTGCCAACGAAGCACAAAACATTTTCTGTTAAAAAAAAAGAAGCACAAAACATTTATAAAGAATTAAAGTACATACCCTCAACTGATTGACTTAAAAACATGTTGTCTTAAAGTGAGATATAACGCCACCATTTATGGGCAAATGTTATAAAAGATAAGGCTATTTCAGTTTTTTTTTTTTTCTTATGCATTATCCAATTTTTTCCTCCTTTTGGTTTGTCTCTAAAATAGGTAGACACTAAAGGATAATTTCATGTTTTCTCACCATTTTTTAAGCATTTGATTGTGTGAGAAAACCATGTTTCTCATTTAGTTTTATTTATTTATTTATTTCAGTATTGATAGTGAAACGAATTTAAATTTATCTATCATATCTTCATATCGTAAATGTATTTATCACTAAGTTATATTGAAATATGTCACTTTTTTTACGTGTTTTTAGTTTAATGTAAAGCTATATATAATACGCTAATTTTGTTTTCAAATCTTAAAATTTAGCCCCTGTTTGGATAATTGAGGGTGTAAAATAAAGAGTGGAAGGTAAAATAACAGTGTAAAGTAGAGTGGGAGGTAAATTAATTTTATTTTACACCATTCGTTTGGATAGAAGTAAAATAAGTAAGGGAAAGTAAAATAAATTATGTTACCTTGTTTGGAAATAAGTAAAATATGTAGGAAGTAATTTGTGATTTTGTATAATAATAATAATAATAATAATTATTATTATTATTATTATTATTATTTTACTTATATAATGTATAAATATGTAATATGTATTAAATAGTAATATTAATATTGCTAGATACATTTTAAACATATTTGAAATTTATTCAAATAATGAATTTGAATTCAAAAAGGCCAAAATATGAACAGTAATTCTAAATTACCATTTTTGATTTAAATTTATTCAAATAATGAATTTGAATTCAGAAAGCTCAAAATATAAACAGAAACTTTACACTCACACACCAATATTTTCACGGCAAAAAGAGAGGAAAGCCGTACGTGCAAAATAACATTTATTTTGCATTACACAATTTATTTTTTAGGGAACCAAACAAGGTATTCTGCTTTGAAAAAATACAAAATACACTCCATACTTTATTTTACACCCTAAAATTCATCTAAACAAACAAGGTGTTAGGGTAGTGATCCTTGATATGCAAAGAATCAACTTGGAGGAAAAAAAAAAATCAAATATTTGAGAGTTTTCTATGAATTAAAATGATTTTTTGGACATAGCACATTATAGTATAGTGTCATATTACAGTTAAAAAATTTTAATTTTATAATTAATTCTAAATACCTTATTATGAATAGTTGTAAAACAGTTTAATTATTCAATTTTAATCAAATTAAAACAGTTTAATTTTTTATTTTAAATAACAACTTATTTTTAATTTTCACATGACACATAATAATATTTTTTAATTCGCGCTTGTGTCTTGTAAATATCTCATCAGCACCGGCCATAATAATGTTTTGATTCTAGCAAATGGTACTAACATGTTACATTTGTAATAATTCAGGTACTAAATTGTTACAAATTAAATTCAGAGGTGAAATTGTGAAAATTTATCTACCATATTGTCAAAAGTTTAAAAAAATAAAATTAAATAAATAAAAAACTGTTGTCATTTTATCACAAAAAAAGAGGCCGAAAGCCCAAACAAATGAAAGGGATAGAGACTAGTCAGCAGAGCAAGCAAACATATAAAAGCCCAAATGAAAGTATCATACCTGAGTGAGTGCCTTGCATTTTGACGAGTTTGAAGAATACAGGACACAGAAATGGCGGTGCATGGCGATGCTCTAATAGAAGAGGAGAAGAACCAAGAAGACAATGCTCTTTTTGTCGAACTCCGGGACATCTTCAATGCTGTTGAGAATGAAGACGTTGATGCTCTTGGACGAGCTCTTAACCATGGCTTGTAATGATCAATTCTATATTTCTTCCTTTTGGTGACTATCAATTTTACACTCCTTTAGTGTTTTTCCAATTTATTGCTACTGGTGCTTTTTTGCCGTTCAAATTATATGTTATTTGAGTTACTTATAATTTGTATGCGTTCCAATATTTCAAATAAGCCTCGAAGATTCAACTTGTTGATAGCCTAATATAAATTAAGATCATTATTTAACCGGTGAAAAAGAGCCAATCCGTTAATAAGTCTATTAAATTGGATCATATTTTTAATGAACTAAGTCAATTTAATCCTTCTTAGATGTGAATCCACCATTATGCATAAATTAAAAATTGGAACTAAAAAACAAAGATATTAAAAAAGTAAAAAGACTAAATTGAACTTATTTTTTAAATTGGAGGACTGGTCAAATAAAAAAATATCATTTTTGTCCGTATAGTTAAGTTCAGGGACCAAATAAATAATATTACCGTACGCCGTAATAAGCAGTTAAGCACGGAACCTTTATCGAGCCAATTCGTATAAATTGCTGAGCACCCGAACCCTACCTGAGTGCCTAGCTTTTTGACGAGGTTGAAGAAATACGCTACACTACAAAGAACAGTTCTTAAGCAAACACAAGACGCAGAAATGGCGGTGCATCGCGATGGTCTAATAGACGAGGAGGAGAACGAAGAAGACAATGCTCTTTTTGTACAAAACGGTTTGGTCGACCGAGATTCCGATATTCCACCTCATCTCCGGGACCTCGCCGCTGCTGTTCAGGTCGGCGACGTTGATGCTCTTCGACGAGCTCTTGGTAAGTAACCATGGCTTGCAGTGATCAATTCTATATTTCTTCTTTTTGTGACTATCAATTTTATATGGCTTGAGTGTTTTTCCAATTTACTGCTGTTGCATTTTGCCTGTTCAAGTTAAAACCCTAGGAATTAGGTTATGTTTAATTATGTTATTTTTTTAAACTCAAATTGGTGGGATTCCAGAACATAGGTCTTTTAAGTATTTCAATATCCAAAATTTGAAACTCAAAATAATTACCATGTATTCCAGACAAAATCCATAAAGTAACGCTTGCAAGAACATCAATGAGCTTAACGGTAGTGATGAAAGGAAAGAGTGTTGTTTCTCTTCCAGGTTGCTCTGCGAGAAGGATGATTTGTGGTATAGATATCCCCTACCCGTAGACCCCATATTTCTTGCCTGCAAATTCGAGATCTCGGAGCTTCCTGTGCTAACGAACTGGATTACAGAGCCAGTTGATTCTTGGGTCATTTCCGGTGGCATTATGAGCCACATCAACTAAGATTTACCTCAAAATATTTGTAAGTAGAATCCTCATTAATCATGTAGGAATTGAGAACCCTGAGACCACCCAATTTCCTGCCAGCACGGTCCTCTGCAACAGACCTCTTGCTATGCTGAAACTTCAGTTGAGTCACACCCTGGTTGGTGGGCTTACCATGGACAATACCCTTGGGAACAGGCCTCTTCCTGCTACCACGTCTAACATGAATATGATAGATAACATAACCCTGTTTGGCCTTATAGCCCAAAAAACGAGCCTTATCTGGACGTGTTGGATGGGTCACATGAACAATTGAAGGATGCTGGCGGCATTCCCAGCACCTCACCCCCTGCAAAAACCTCATCACATCAGACTGCTTCTTCCTACATAGCTCAGAAACATACTTATACGCCCCCATTGGATCCGAGTTCAGCTGGGCTGCGCTGCTGCTGATTACATTTTCACTCGCAAAGAGTTTAGGGTTAATTATGTTATTTGAGTTGCTTATATTTGTATTTTTCATAGCAAATGAATATGTTCTTCCATGTGGTTCCTTTTTCTTTTTCCTTTTCCTTTCTATTAAGCTTGGAATTTATGTTAGTTGGCCTTAGAATTTGTCTTCATTGATTAAGAGTTTGTTTGTGTTGCTGACTGATCAGGATGTTATTGACCTAATCTGTTTGATATAATAATTTAATATTAAGCTGTGACTTTGGTTTATTGATTGGAATATTAGTATTAAAGATGATCAGTAGAGTAGCTTTGAACACTGGCACAATGTATTAATTTTTCTGGTAACTTTATGGCTATGTGAAGGAGCTGAAAAGCGAGCACTAATTTTTCCAGTATATATTCTAGAACTAAAAGAAATAAACAATGTATTTAATTTGTAAAACTTTCTAGTTTGAGTAACAATGTCATTTTAAAAATTCTAAAGAATTGTCCATTTACTGTCTTCCTTAGAACTCATTTTATTTTCGATTACGACTTAGTAAAAATGGCTATGGTGTTCTAGTGATGTAGGTTTCAATTAGAAATTGTTGGGAAAAAATTTTATGGTTTATCATTATTATTTGTTAAATATGTGGGTGGAACTGTTTTTGTCAAATTGAACAGAAACAAAACCTCATTGGAGATAAATGTTTTATGATTAGCTGCTTGTGTGTTTCATCATTGTGGGCATTTGAATGCTGACTTAGCTGTTTATCCGATGCTTTTTTCTCTGGTGTAGATGATTTTAATGGAAGCATTGACGAAGCAATAGAGGATGGAGACACTGCACTTCATCTAGCCTGCCTCTATGGTCATCGATCCTGTGTCCAAGTATTACTTCATGTTATACTTATATTACTGCTTTTTCTATTTTACTGCATTGTTATAGTGAAGCAAATGTAACAATTTTGTATCCTTTTCAATCTAGCTACTCCTAGAAAGGGGAGCGAACTTGGAGGTTAAGGATGAAGATGGAGCATTACCTTTGCATGACGCTTCTGCAGGGGGTAAGCAACGGCCATGTATTTTCTCTGTGTTATTCAAAATTTTTATATTCGATTGAATTGTTGTCAATTCATTCTTTCTACTGCAGGCTACGTGGAGATAGTACAATTGCTGCTGAATAGAGCTAACAACCCAGAGACTGTCCGTAGAATGTTAGAAACAGTAGAGGCAGAGGGTGATACTGTGAGTATTGATGACTTGTTTAGTTGATATTAGGTAAGTTTAGGTTTCTTTCTTTATTTTTTCCTTCTTACTCACCAAAGAACTTCGTTTATTTGGCAGCCTCTTCACCATGCAGCAAGAGGTGAACATGCAGATGTTATAAGATTACTTCTGGCTTCTGGTGCTTCTGTGACGAAAACGAACATATATGGAAAGGTAAACATCAAACTGATGGTTTTGGCATTTTTGCTTATGTCATTTTCATTTCCAATCACTTCTTTTTTTTTCACAGAATCCAAGTGAGCTACCTGATCCAGACACAGAAGCAAAGCAAGTTTTGGAATCTGCTATTAGGTCTGTTTCATCCTAGTAGGCTATAACTTGGATATGTGTTACCTTAGATACAGTCTCTCTCTTGATGATCGACACTTTTGGCAGAAAACCACATACTATATCAACATTTTTTTTTTAGTAGATTGGTCTTTTAGGCCATTGATTGTAGTTATGCCTTCTCTAGCAGAGTTAGGCACTGCCAAAAAATCATTTGAAGTGGCTAGTTTGTGGCATTCGCAGGTTTTGAATATATAGAGGAAAGAAACACTTTTAAGTCCATGCTATATGATAGGGACTTTGGTTTAAAAGAGCTATAATCTTATTATGATAGTTGGTGATAGTGTTCGCAGTTAAAACACACTTACATATATGCACATTGTATACTTAGGGGCTAGGGAACACAGACTGGGCACATGACATGACAAATACGCGACAAATTTTAGAAAAATTAGAACGTGACATCCAAATCGTCTGAAAGGTGTCAGTATTCAACACAGGTACTATACGAGTAGGCCAAAAGCACACACGATATAGTTGATAGGCCTCTTATTTTGCTTTATTGATATATTGTTGGGTATGAAGATATAACCTCCTTAATGACAGCATTGACCACCTCCACCTCCTGGTACACCTGTGTACAATGTTGGGGGTTTGCGTATGTCTACTACCCTTGGTTCTGTTTTCTTCTCTGGTGGTGGTTTTTTCTTCCCGATGTTGATCTGTCTTTGTCTTTCAAGGACTGGTACCCTTGGTTCTGTTTTCTTCTCTGGTGGTGGTTTTTTCTTCTCAATGGCGTTCTGTCTTTCAAGGACTGGTACCCTTGGTTCTGTTTTCTTCTCTGGTGGTGGTTTTTTCTTCTGCACTTCTTGCCGTTTCTTCTCTAATTCTTCCAGCCTTTTCTTGTCTAATTCCTGTAGCATCTACACGATAAATTGTACTCATATTAAAATTGCGTATATTTATATTTTTCTCTGTTAGTCTGTTTTAGCTCCGGAATACCTTGAGTGCTAGATCTCCAAAGCATTTCTCCACATTTTCTCTGGTCTTAGCACTTGATTCCAGGAACAAAAACCCATTCTGTTTTGCTAGTTCCATGCCTTCTTCCACTTTTACTTTCCTTTCGGACTCCTAAAATCAAACAAAAATTTACTCTTCTGGTAAATTTATTTGATTATAGTTAATCCTGAACTAAATCATGTATCAATATTAAACCAGAATAGGAAAAATGTGAAAAATCTTACTTTATCTACTTTATTTCCAACAAGTATATTGATACAATCCTTGTTTGTGGAGTAGAGTGCAACTTCTTTTACCCACAAGTTTGCTAAATTAGTAAATGTGTGCTTCTGTGTCACATCATACACTGTACAAATGTATATTAATAGAAGCTTAATTAACGTAACCTTGTGAAAATAATAATAATTCATTTAGAAACAGCTGCCTTCGGATTCCAAAATAGTAAGAGAACTTTGTGCTTCTTTGTTCTATTACTTACTGCAGTGATGAATAGAATAAATTCCTTAAAGCTGTGATTATCCTAGCTAATTGCCTGTAAAATAATGAACGAATCCTATAAAAGTGAAAATGAACTATTGTCCATGTCTCAAAAGCAATTTTATCATTTTGTGTTAAACTATTTGATGTATTAGTATTATTTTGCTGTTTAAGGATATTGAAAATTAGTGGTTCAAACATTGGGCGAGTTTGAACAAAATTAACTAATTGAGTAGTTGTTTGAACAATTGTTAGCCGTTTTATTAGTCTTTTAGCGTTTTGAGCAGTTAAAAAAACCAAAAAAAATATTTGAAAATTTGTCGTGAAACACATCCCTTGTTTAAGGGGCAAGCATGAACTGTTATGATTAGTTTTTATGGTTTGTATAAAACAGAAATTGAGGATATCAGGTTACATCAAATATAACTAGTATAAAGATGCATACCAAGAATGATGCCATGAGCATCTCTATAGTAAGTGCTTGTTAATGTTCTGTATCTCTCTAGTCCAGCTGCCAAAGCCAAAAAAAAAAAAAAATTCACAAACCGAAATTTCTATTTACTTTAACTA
>CATIWJ010033528.1:0-11264 GCA_949640765.1 Croton laevigatus | reverse complement strand
GATCTTAAAATTGTAAAATTTTAAAATTTAGTTATAAAATCGTATGATTTTATTAAAATTATTAAATTTTATCTGATAAAACTCAATTTTGTTTTGGGGAATTATAAAAGCATATGATTTGGCTTCAAATATCACCTTATGGCATATGACTCTTATGCAACACTAAAAGGTGAAACTGAGCGTATGAAAGTTATAAAAAAATCATTGAACATATACTATAGTGTGAATTTAAGATTTTTTTTTTTATATTTACAATAGCATATGATATTACAAATTCATATAAAAGGAAAATATATTTAGAAAACAGAAAAATCAAATATTTATGCCAACGAACGACGAGGAAATGGCTGCACAAAGAACTTCATCATTCCAAGATTACAATGGACGCCATTACTTGCACCGCAAGCAAAATAATGAGGCTTCGGCTTCTTTAATACAAACCTGAATCCTTTACCAGCTCCATCTGTTTCATTTGCAATCTTCATTGCATTTGTTAAGTAACATGTTTTGAAACTCCTCAAGTTTGGTAGCAAATACACGTTATGAGGATGTGTATTGTTTGCACTTGGTGGATCGTACTTGAAAACTGCCCACATTTAATTAATAAAAACAAAGAAAAAAGGTGTTAATTCTCGCATTCCATTTTTAGCTTGATTGTGACATGTATATGATTTACTTTTCTTTCTTCATTTAAATTTTCTATTGTAATTGAGGTATCTCCATGTTTGTTTTTTTTTTTTTCACTTAGCATAGTTGGGATAACGTGGGATTTTTTGTCTGATGGCAAAGGGTTAGAATGCTTATATTTACTAAGTTTTTTCCTGGATAACAGAATTAATATTCATTTGCTGATAAAAAAGTTAAAAAAAAAAAAAAACATGTTATATATAGGATGTGTTTGGAAAAACTAGCTAATTATGTAGCATTTTAGTTGTTTAAATAATTTTTAACAGTATATAACAGTTGTTTAATAAAATGCAATTTAAACCGTTCCATAGCTATTGTGGAACACAACATTAAATTGAGTTTAAGTAAAATTTTCTACTTATAAAAGTCAAATATATTAATTGATATGATATATGTAGACATGTATAAGTTACCTAGAGTATCATTTACGAAAAATGGATTATTGTTGAAAGCCCAAGTAGAGTAGTTGAAGCCGAAAGACCAATGTTTGGATCCACCCACAATGAACTTGGTAGGTTTACATGATGCGTCTGTAGTAGGTTTTTTGCTGCCCACAACGATTCCTATCATGCATGCACTAAGGAAGAAGATAAGGAATTGAGAAGTTGTAGCCATTTCCTGAAGAACAATTGTGCAATTTAAGAAATTTAGTAAATTTATAAATGAAAATAAGGATATACTAAATTTCTTTGAATTGCTTTGATGAAGAAGTAAGAATATATAGGGAAAGAATGTGTAGTTATGGAAATAAAATAGAAAATCTAAATTACTCAAATTAGGGTTTTTTTTTTTTCCTATGGTGTAAGTTAAATCCAAACGTAAAATTCACAATTATTTACTTTAATTAGTTTAAGTTTTTGTTTTTCTCTTTGTCTTTAAAAAGATAAACCTACAATTAGTTAGACTAAACTTATTCAACTTTCTATATATAGCTCTTTGAGAAATTGTTGTTTAAGAAAAATAGTAGTTATGAAATTATTATAGTTCTTTGTAACATAATTTGTTTTGTGATTTCTGTTTTTAACTTTTATCTGTTTTTATATATCTATCTTTAAGGATTTAATTTGTTTGAGCCAACTTTCTTGTATTCTATTGAATCTATATACATTAGTGGCCTTTGGATTGATATTGGAACTTGAAATTAATGAATTTTGTGAAATCCATTGAATGCTAAATGTAGGAAATGTAAAGTCTATAGATTTCTAGATTATATGGTTTGGTTAAAAATAAGAATGTATGAATTATTTAAAATCATTTATTTTGGCTTTTGACCCCATATTGTAGGGTGGATCTCGAAAGATATGAAAGACCTCCCCCCAAGCCGTACATACGACTTTCCACATAATTCTATATGTATATATGAGATTGAGTATGGAATTTTGTTTACTCACTTTAAATTGAGTATCCATTTCCCTCATTTTCCTGCTAGGATTAGGAAATCCTGTATTTTACATATCCATACGATTGATTCCTTGGGTTTTTGAAATAGTGTAAAAAGAAGTGCTTAGAATCATTGCTATTTAACTCGGACCTGTTCTAAAAAGGTCGAGGCATTTCGAATTGTTTGTTGACACGGACAAAGTCAAGGAAAACCTCTGAAATTATTCAAATATTAGACTTTGGGCATATAGTAGTTCCGAATCGAATCTCTTTGAAAAGAAGATCTTTTGTTTCACGGTAGCCTGCTCCAGTCCCCTTACGAAACTTTCATTATTGGGTTAGCCATACACTTTACATGTTTCTAGCGATTCACATGGCACCATCAAATGATACAAGTCTTAGATAAGAATCTACAATGCACTAAAACGCCCTTGTTGACGATCCTTTACTCCGACAGCATCTAGGGTTCCTCGAACAATGTGATATCTCGCACCGGGTAAATCCTTAACCCTTCATCCTCTTACTAAGACTATAGAATGTTCTTGTGAATTATGGCCAATACCAAGTATAAGCAGTGATTTCAAATCCAGAGGTTAATCGTACTCTGGAAACTTTACGTAAGGCATAAATAAAAAATAATTCATATTATAATATCAATAAAAATTGATAGAATTATTGGAATATCACCTTACATGAGATTTTATATTTCATTAAAACGATGAAATTAAGGCCATGTTAAAATCAAGATTTTTAGTAAATATGGTTCACTAAAGATGCAAGTGTGTTGATAGCGAACTTAGGAGTTTTTTTAGTATAATTTTGGGTATTATTGGTGGTAGGATAAAATGGTCCTTTTACACGTTTCAGTAATTTTGGGAGTTAATTAGCTAATTTTAATGTCTAAAAGTTTATCTAGGCATCGATGCGATGTGAGTATCAATAATATATATAAAAGTTGAAGATCTATAGGCTGACATGGATCATTAGAGAAAGAAGTTTTGCTGATGTGGCGGATGGAGAAAATTTGAGTATATATCACCATTTGGCAAATAAATTTCACTTATTTCGGCTGTTCAATTCTCTAAGTTTCACTTCGATCCTCTCTTTAATAGACAAATTTCAGTTACAATACATATAGATATTGAATTAAAGAAAGGAGCAATGAATATTTAAATTGATTTACCTTCTTATGGCTTCTCACTCTCCTCCAAATTTGAGTTGCCTTAGTTTTTCCTTTTGAAGATTATCATCAAGTTTCCGATCTATTGTCATTTCATTTTCCTGAAATACTCAACATTTTAATAGAATACAATTGGGTATATAAATTACAACACCGCACAACATGCGAGTACAAAACTAGTTTTGAATATAATCTTAGGATAGATCGGAATCAAAGTATGTCGGCCTCTGTTTGAGTTTTCAGTTTTGCAAAAAAATTTGTGAAATTAGTTTAAAAGTATAATTTTGCTTAGTTCTGAATAGGAAAATTTCGGACTATCAAAAATTTAATTATTAGTCCTCTTTTTTAATTAAGTAAATAAAAATTTGAATATTTTATAATAATAATAATAATAAACAATGATCTAAGTAAAATATTTTAGTAGTTAAGGGTTGTAGCTAGTATGTAGTACGGTTAGGCATGGTTGAAAGAAAGGAAAAAGGAAAATATCAATGTGCCTCAAAGAGTTACGACACAGGGATCAAATAAAATTTGCCGGTTCCTTTAAATAAATCAAGTATCCTGAGTTTGTGTTTGTTAGTTGAAAACTAGGTTTTTGGATCAGGGAGCAGTGCTGTCTGGATAGAGTGAGAGCATGACAATACATGATAGTGAGGTCCATTTAGAAGGAGAAGCATTGTCACATCCTTTTCAAATATCATTATTCATTAGGAAATGTTCTTATACTTACAATGTTAAAAAAAGCTACATCCCCATTAATTTTAGCACAACCAAATGGAGGCACATTCCAATGACAAGAATTTCTATTGTTCAGACGATCCAAAACTGTACGTACTATAGACTCCGAGTATTCATTTCAGATTTTCATTGTCGTTTGAACCATTTGAATTTCGGTATTAAAGACTTCTTGGAATATCCACATATTTCTACTAAACCAGATTGACCACAATAGCATTGACTCTAATTCCACTGCTGCACACATTGATATGGAAACAAATTCCCCCACCAATCACGGAAGTTTAATACACCATCTGGAATAACTAGTCTCAAGGGAGAAATTTCAAAAATCCATTTAGCAAATTAACACCTTAACAATAAATGTTCTATATTTTCAGGTTCCTCTCCATGAAGTTTTCACATTCAGTCACAATCCACACCTTTAGAAATAAGTTTTGTTCTAGTAGGCAGTGCATCTCTGAACATTTTGAATGAGAAATGCCATACCTTTGGTGGGATTTTGAGTTTCTAGATTTTCCTAAGCAAGGCATGCAGTTCATCCACGCAAGAAGAACCTGCAGAAAGAGAGTTACTTTTCTTGAAAATAAAATTATAAGAAGACTTGACGGTAAAACTTTCAAATCTCGCCATTGGCCAAATCATCTCATCTTTGCTCTTAATACTCATAGGTATCCTCTCTATTGTGCAAGGGTTTCCCTTAAAATCCCTTTGTTTTGATTTTGATCAAACCAAGTGAATTGTGTGTTACTAATCTTTGTTCTAGTAATTTGTCAATTGCCTTTAGCAAATTAAAGTCCCACTAAAAGAATATAATTGAAGGACACATAAAAAATTGAGGTCTTGTAATCTGCAAAGGATAGCAATCGCATCATAATATGTAGCGCTCGCCACGACTAGTCCAAGGAGTCCAGAAGCTCAAAAAGATACATAGTGATTGCGACAGACAAAAGGTAGTGCTCGTGAGACTTGCAATGAAGAGTCCAGTACCTCAAGGAATTTTGGATGCGCTCGCAACAAAATACCAGTAGTGCTTGCGACCATTATTTCAATGATTATTAATGGCTAGTAACGAACTATGGCGCTTGAGACTGGAAGAAGAGTAGCACCTGCTACAATGCAAAAATTCTAACGGCTAGTGTATTCAATGCTATGTCAGTTACCATTTAAAAGATTGTGAGAGATAATGTGTGTGACCACATACGTATAGCGCTTGCGACCCAGCCTTTCAAGAGAACTTTTCAAGACTTTAAGCCAATGACTATAATTGGTAAAAAGGGTGTAAATATCATCTCCTTCAACCATTAAGAGGTTGTTCAATAACTGAGGTTGAGAGATTTTAATCCTTCAGTAACCTTATTCACTTCACTCATCTTTGTAATCAATTTCTTGTAAGGGTTTGTTGAGAGTGCCTTTAAAACTCAAGATTGTTGTTGTTGTTTAGGTTAGTTCATTGAGTGAGCTAGGAAACTAAATTATACTTGGTTGGTGATTTGGTCTTAAACTCTAAGTTGGTAGTAAGTTTGGAAAGTTTCTATTGGTGCAATTGCATTTGTGATAATTGAACCCAATTCTTAAGGGGAATTAAAAAAGTGGATGTAGGCTTGAGTTGTAGCCGAATCACTATAAAATTTCTTCTTCACAGTCCAACTTCACAATCCCACTAATCTTCCACAAAAAATTTTTTAAGGCCAACTAATTCACCTATTAGTTGCCAAATGACCAACACTCTCAATCATCTCAGCTACATCTTCTGTGAATAGCAATCTCAACATACATCTATCCCATTGCCTTGATTTATCAACTAAAAGAGCACTCACAATTGCATTTTCCATTCCTTGAATCAATGTTGAAGGGATAAATCCACTAGCTAATTTCAAGAACCATTTATCCTCCTATATACACACCTTGTGCCCATCACCAATCATCCATTTCAAGATAGTAGCCAATAATGAGTTATCATCTGACGCTAATCTCCAAGCTTATTTCACTAACATAGCTAAGTTAATATCCCTTAACACTAAGTGCCCCTGGAATTTAGCAGGACATAATTGTAAGAGTTAATAGTTATGTTGTATATTTTTATTATTGTAATTCTCAAAGGACTATTATTGTAATTATCTCTCTAGGATTATATATATATATATATATATATATATATATACCCTAATTCGAATAGAAAATCACTTAGTATTATAAACCTCATATGGTATCAGAGCTGCCATTAGAGTTTTAATTCCCAACCATTGATTCACCATGAGTACAGTCACTACCGTTGTATCTTCTTCCTCTCCTTCTTCATCCGCTCTTGATTCAACGCTGACTGCTCCTCTTTTCTCTACAGCTGTACCAAGTGCTACTCATTCCAATCTCAAACTAACCGCCTCTAATTTTCTAATCTGGAAGACACAAATTACCCTTATGCTCAAGGGTTATGGTCTTATGGACCATGTTGATGGAACAATTGTTGCCCCTCCGAAACTGTTGGCGGACGGGCAAGAATCTCCGAAGTTCCAAGCTTAGGAATGTAAAGATTAGCAAATCTTAGGCTGGCTTCTTAACTCTATTTCTGAAAATGTGATGCTGCAAGTTGTGGGAGCAACAACAGCAAAAGCAGTTTGGGACAAGATAATGACAGCCTATGCCATAGGCTCACGTCCTCAAATTCGCAATTTACGGAATTAGCTGCAAACCATTGCACGAGGTAATGATTCTATCATCACTTGTGTTCAGCGTGCAAAGGGAATTGCCGATCAATTGGCTGCCCTTGGTTATGTTATACCTGAGAATGATTTGGTTTATTCGATTTGTTTGGGACTTGGTACTGAGTATCGTGATTTTAATCGGAGTATGCTTGCTAAAACGGAATCTATTTCCTTGGATATGTTACTTGGTATGTTATTGACTGAGGAACTTAATATTCAACAACTTGCTGCTGTTTCTCCCACTCTGCCTGTTATTTTACCATCGGCGCAATTCGCGTCACGAACTCAGCAGCAAAACAAGCGTGGCAGAGGTCATTCTAATGCTTATCGCGGTCGTGGAGGAGGACAATCTTCCCCACAACAAAACCAGCAGCTATCCTATGTAGCAAAATTTAATTCTCGACTGCCTAATTCTCAACATATGGATGAAGTTACTTGCTACAATTGCAGAGGTATAGGCCATAAAGCAAATGTTTGCCGTTCCTCAAAACAAACCAGAAACAGAAATCAGTCTCCTTCCTCTAATATCGCCACAACCAACCAGCCTTGGGTTGTTGATACTGGTGCCACCCACCACTTGACATCTAATATGGAAAATCTGGCACTTCATTCCGAATATCATGGACCCTAAGAGGTTCAAATTAGTAATGGTATATTTCTTCCAATTGCTCACATTGGTGAAAACTCCTTTCGTATTGGTTCTAAGTCTCTTAATTTTTGCAATATCTTGCATGTTCCTACTGCTCATCATAATTCTAATCCCGTCTCTGTTGAATTCTTTTTTTATCATTTTTTTTATTAAGGATTTGGAGTTGAAGGCGATCCTGTTTCGCGGCCGAAGTGACAATGGGCTTTACAATCTTTGTTTAAAGTCTCGTAATTCTTTTATTAGTGCCAATGTTGCTAGTTTAAATGTTTGGCATGCCCGTTTGGGTCATCCTGCTTTACCAATTGTTAAGCGTACTCTTCAATCTAATAATATTGATTTTTCAAAGTCTAATATTTCCTTATGCAATGCTTGTGCACTTAGCAAGTCTTACAAATTACCTTTTGTTGATTCTTATTCTGTTACTTCTTCTCCACTTGAACTTGTTTGTGCTGATGTATGGGGACCTTCTCCTGTTCAATCTTATGATGGTTTCACTTATTATGTTTTATTTTTTTTTATCATCACACTAAATATACCTAGTTATATTTTATGAAGAAAAAATCTGATGTACTGGACATTTTTATTCAATTTCGCACCGTAGTTGAAAAATATTTCCAATTACCCTTCAAGTCTGATTGGGGTGGGGAATTCTAAGCCTTAACCAATTATCTTCGTCAAAATGGCATTTCCCACCGTGTATCCTGCCCTTATACACCTAAACAAAATAGGTGGGTTGAGCGTAAACACCGACATGTTATTGAAACTGCTCTCTCCTTACTTCATCATAGTCATATGCCTATCCAGTATTAGACGGCTGCCTTTAAATGTGCTGTGTATAATATCAATAGGCTTCCCACTAGTGCCTTAACCACTATCTCATTTGATACTCCTTTTAACAAATTATTCGGTGTCACTCCTGAATATTTTTTTCTTAAAGTTTTTGGGTGCAGGTGTTATCCCTGGTTGCGTCCCTATACTAAGCACAAACTTGAGTCTCGATCTATTCCTTGTGTTTTCTTGGGTTACAGTAAAATTCACAAAGGGTACAAGTGTCTTGATTATCGTTCTGGTCGTATTTACATGTTACGTCATGTACTTTTTGATGAACAGATTTTCCCATTTGATGTTGAGAGAGCTTCGATGGCCCTAGTACCTACAACACAGTCACAACACCATCATGACTCACAAATTACTGTTTCCTTACCATTTACTTCACCATCTTCAACTACCTCACAAACTCAACCTCCTTCGATCCCTTCAAGTCCACCAACACCTACTATTCCTACCAAAAATGTCAACCATGTTTCCATCCCTAATTCAGGTTCGGCCTCTACCCTTAGAGTTTTGACTCGGTCTCATTCTTCATCTGGGCGCATAACAGTCACGACTCTGGGTTACCTTTTGTAGTTGACCTTCATGACGATGGTCCGTTGCAACCTCTTGTACAATCTTCACTGCCAAAGTCTCAGCATCCCATAATTACTCGATCAAAAACTGGCTTCTTGAAACAAAAGCAAATACTTGATCTTGTCGCTACTGCTACCGGTGATCCAATAGCTGAGCCTACCTCATATAATCAAGCCATCAAAATACCTGAATGGCGTGCAGCCATGGCCTCGAAGTTTATTGCGTTGATTACAAATGGTACTTGGGAGCTTGTGCCATGCACCAGTGCTTAAAATGTCATTGGGTGTCAATGGGTGTTTCGTGTTAAGCAAAACTCAAATGGTACCATTGAACGCTATAAGGCACAGCTAGTTGCCAAGGGCTTTCATCAACGCCCTGGCATAGATTTTCATGACACATTTAGTCCGGTTGTCAAGCCTACAACTATCTATATGTTGCTTACCTTATCTATTTCATTTGGCTGGTCAATTGTTCAATTGGATGTGTCAAATGCCTTCCTCCATGGCACATTAGATGAAGATGTTTTTATGGATCAACCCTTTGGATTTGTTGGTCCTCGGTATCCAAATCACGTGTGCAGATTGAAGAAGTCCTTGTATGGACTCAAGCAGGCACCACAACAGTAGCACAAATGTCTAACCAGTACTCTTCTGCAATTTGGATTTACAGGTTCAAAATCTGACAGTTCTCTTTATTTTATTTCCACTTCTAGTGTGAAAGTGTTTTGTCTCATTTATGTGGATGACATACTACTTATGGGTAATGATCAAGCATTTGTGGATCGCATCATTCTTTTTCTCCAATCTCGCTTTGCTGTTAAAAATCTGGGGCGGTTGCATTATTTTTTGGGTATTGAAGTTGCGTGGCTTCCACAGATTTATTTTTGCATCAAACTAAGTATATCAATGATTTATTGGCTCAGGCTAAGATGAGTACTTGTAGTGCTATTTCTTCTCCCGTAAATTGCAGTGAGAAACTGACTCTTGAGATCGGGGAACCTTTATCTGATCTGACTATGTTTCGTTCTGTGGTTGGAGGCCTTCAATACTTGACCTTCACACACCCTGATATTGCCTTTGCTATCAACTGTATCTCACAATATATGCATGCACCGACAACTGTGCACTAAAGTACGGTTAAATGCATCTTGAGATATTTACGTGGCATGTAGCGCCCCTTATAGATCTACCGTAGTAAAGCCATAAGAGGGCTACTACTGTCTTTACTGTCGTATTATACCGTCTAAATTTTTTTTTCTTTTGTTTAAATTCAAGTCATTTACTAATACTTGTCGAGAGTTAACTGATTCAGTAGTTTCCAGGTAAGTCCTCAAAGGAGTTTCCTAGATAGAACACCATTCCAAGATAGATTTCCAGGAAAGACTGGAGAGTCACAATGGACTACTTAAATTCCAGACTCCTTTGACAAAATCCACTTGCACAGTAACGAACTCAACAAATACCTAAAGTATATTATTTATTTCACAAAAGGTTCATATTTATTAATTAAACAAAATGCCAAATACACACATTATTTATACACATATGAGAGTACTAACTTTTTACACAATATATTAAGTTTATAGTACATGCCATCTAAACCTTATTTATAGTAGGGATATACCCGTAGAATAGCTTCAAGCTGGCTGATGGCTGTCTTATCTACACGATTCCACAGATCTATCTTCCTTCGCTTATACCTACGAGTTAAACATTTAACTCGCTGAGCAATTACGCCCAGTGGATACTTTAACTATTGAAAAGCAATAATGATTTAAATACACATGCATAAATTAAAAGCAAAATTTAAGTATTAAGCATTACTTAATAAAATATTCATTCAATAAAAATTTCTCTTTAAAATAAATTAAATTGCTTTATTTAAAGATCTTACTCGACTTTCTTGATTAGCTTAATTTGCTCTATTAGATATTCAGACAAACCTATTTTAGAATAAACTCACCAACTGGCTATGTTGTTTCTTTTGAATAACTCACCAAATGGCGGACACCAAATGGCTATCTCAAATCGGTCGTCACCGCAATTCAATCACAACGGCTGTCGCCGTAACAATTAATGGTCATATATTAATAACTCAGGATATGATCGATCATTCCCTATATTTACTCGGTTCAACTAAATTCTAAGTCGAGCAATAAAATATTTAATGGATATGTGAGGAATTTATAAAATTTACTAAATATCGAACTTTACTATTTTTCTGAAATTTTCAAAAATAAATACCATCACATTATTCATCTCAAAATCAAACATTTATCATCAAATATATTTTCATCATAAATTTCTTTTTATTCAAAATCGTATTTTTTTTTATTACAAATACTTATTTTAAAAATCATGCTTTAAATAATATTTTCTCATCATATTTTAAAAATAACACCTTTATCATACATATGTTGTATTCAAAATATTTATTAAAACTTGGTATTCCCAAATTCCAAAAATATACTTGTTCCAAACTTATTTTATTTCATGTCAAAATATTTTTATCTTAAAATTTT
>CATIWJ010033524.1:0-11639 GCA_949640765.1 Croton laevigatus | reverse complement strand
CCTTAAGAAAAGGTTTTTCGAATAGATTGCATATCAATATATAGCAAAATGATAAGTGTTTTGCAGTTGGGAAATACACCGAGTTGGAGTCTCAATTTCCACTACCCAAAAATGAAAAGAGAAACATGGATAGATTGAATTTTAGTTTTTTTATTAATTATCAGTAGAAATAGTCTTAACAGACTGAGTTCAAATCTAGTAATTACATCTGGGTGCGTGAGTTTATGTCTTCGCTAAAAAAAAAAATACATAAAGAGAAAGGGTTGGAGAGAAGAAGATATATAAGTGTAAGTAGATTTACAACTCATGAAAGGAAAGAGTAACATATAATTACAATAATATTTAAGAAAGGGAGATAAAGAAAGGAGCTTTAAATTTGATCAAATTAGAGTAATTATAACAAAGCACATGGCCAAAGATTCTGATGTTAAGGTTAAATGCACTGAAAACTTAAGCATGAACTAATCATTATATGGTCAAATATTAATTAGCTTAAAAGCAACATCCCTCTCACATACTTAAGCTTAAAAGTATTTCTTCTTCTTCGTCTTCACATTGTGGTCCAATCCATTCTTCTTTTAAAGTTTCAAATTCAATTATATTTTTTCAGAAATTAAATTCAAATTTCGTCTCTAAAATTATGCTTCATCACATGTATCTATATAACAGTAATAAATTATGTATAACTATTCTTTTGTTATTTTACTTTATCAAATAATGTATTTATATGTAATGTTTTTTAGTCAAGTATTTATATGTAGTTAATAATACCAATGTTTATTAGTGTATCTCAAGACAGAATTTAGTGACAAATGCTTATAGCCCGATAAAAAGAAGGCTGACGACCATTGAATTCCCTTTAAAAAAAAACCACTATTAGTAATAGTCTACAAGTTGGTATTTCGTTTCATAAATAATAGTTAGTGGTAATTTTTTTAACCAAGTGGAGTTAGTGGGGCACTAGGTAGACACCCAAGTCATTTTTTTTTAAATTAGTCCAAATTCTTTTAAAATTTTCAATTTTTATCTTTAAAATTTGTATTTTTATTAATTTCTTTTCCAAAATTTTTGAAAAAAAAAAATTTAATCTCGAATCCTGACTTCGACACTCCTCACTTGAAAAGTATAAATGAAAATGAAAGTATCACGTTTAAGTAATTACAGAACATATACTTGATGGCAGCGTTATTATTTATTGAATACAATGGAATATAATATTTTCATAGAACAAAGACTTTGGCAATGGCAAGTATTCTCTAAAAGGTGAAATGAACCAATTTCAATTTGTTAATACTAATAGGTGACTGTCATTTTCTCAAGTCCAAATAAAGACTCCCAAACAAAACCTAACATTTGCCATATATACTTATAATCATAGGATACCTATTATTCCTGCATGCCCTTAATTTTGAAAAGGTTGTCTTCTTCAATCTCCCTCCCATAATAATATATAAATTATATAAAAGTTTAGAAACAAGTTAATGCTTATTTTTTAGTCAGAACTCTTAAGCCTAATTCCAAATAGTTTAATGGCAAGAAACCCATTAAGTAATTGTATTAATAAGATAGTTACATGTATGTAACCCATTTCATAATTAAAGTAATTAAAATGGTCCATATCCTGATAATTAGGCTTTTAATATTTATTTACTCTTGTTTTTTGAACTTGGATTGGAAGTGATAAAGTGCCAAACCAGGAATCATGACCAAAGTTTCTTTTTTTTTTAGTTATTTCTAACCAAGTACAATAGAGTAATGATAGCTTCTATTGAAGTCACATGAACCATCATTTCTTCAAGATAGATAGATAGATAGATGTAGCCTTTGTCAAAAAAAAAAAAAAGGGGATATAGCATCAATATGTACTAATCAAGAAAATACATTATGACAAGAGAATATGAAAGAAGAGACCATAAGATGCTTTTGCAGTTTTTTTTTTTCTTTCAGAATCTTTTCTTTATACTATTATTATTATTATTCTTATTGGCTCTTTTCCGCACGCTGCGTAAAAACATAAAAATAGGATACCTTCATGCTCAGGACTGTAAAAAATATTATTGAATTAAATGAAACATGAAACTGCCAGCCTTTTATGTATAAAAGAAAATAAAAACAAACAATTTTGCACATTAGTAAATTACGGTCCCATGACTCATCACTACACTTTTTCTTTATTTAGCTTCTAAATCATGAAGATTCCTGCCATTGCAATGCAGCTTTGGAGAAAAAAAATCATCAATTTTTTCTTCTTTAAAGATTTCTCTGTTTTGGTAAAAAAAAAAAAAAATTCTTTCTTTTAGTGGTGGCTAAAAATAAAATTGGTCTAATTATAATTGGACCATGTTTAGGCTACCATTGAAATCCATTCTTTAGCCCAATCGGGACTGCTACACCATACCCAGCCCATATATTATTTACACCAACGACAACACGTATGGGAATGCTACACCACAGCTAAAATGTTGCTATGTCGTTCAGTGATGGCTGTGTACTGTTGAAATTTGAAAATTAATGAAGAGGGACAATCTAACTACATGAGATGAGGTGTAATATTTTTAGGAGAGAAATAGCGGTTGTTTAATTTTTTATTTATCATTATGACATGTCAAAAACAAGTGAAATAGCGGTTGCTATGTCGTTGTCGTTTAGTGATGACTGCAACTAGATTCTCATCAACAACAAGAATAGAGAGCTACTACTATTTGGCGAAATTGAGAACGAAATTAAGAATACTTGATCCGATGGAATTGAAATTATCGTCAAAGAAATTAGCACTAGCATCGACGGAAGAATTTGCATAATCAAGAAAAACAAGTATTCCTTATTCTTGAGTTGTGCTTCCTTGAATACCTCATGAACTTTGTTTGTTGGTTCATGCGAATTGTTCTGTAACCAGTAGTATTGAAGAAGAGAGTCGTGCTGAAAATTTTCTAGGAGTGCTAGCTGTTGTAGCGAGTCGTGATAGAAGGGGTGACTCATGATTTTGATTTGTTGGTCAGGTGCAACTTTAGTAACAAGTTAAGAAAAATGGAGGAGTTGTTTTGCATTGTTTCATATTGTTTAGCATCATAATTTTTTGGTTTAACAATTGTTTACAACTGTTTAATTGTGTTTAAAAAATATTTAATTTTGTTTAGCATGGTTTTTATTTTGTTTAACGTTGTTTCTTATTTGTTTACTCATGCTAGTCATGATTTCTGTTTTTTTTTTATTCAATGCGTGTTCTTCAAATTCTTGTTTAGGAGGTAATTTTCTTAATTATTTTTTAAACCTATCACATAATAATTTTTTTGTTTCTAATATATATCTACCTATTTCATAATTACATTTTAAAAATAACTGAAATATGTATAATTTTGTAAAAAGTCCGATGCGGTGATAGATAGTTCGCATTGCTTCCCAATTAAATATTTTTGTATTAAAACTTAAGTGGGTCATGATTCTAAACATATCGTATCACTATATAGTATTTGACAATCAGAATAGAGAACTATAAATGTAAATAAATAGAATTTAAACCTTAACCGTAATAAAAAAAAAAAAAAAACAAGTAGTGTTGAGGCCTGTATTCGCAATCACCTTAAGACATGATTTGTTCGCAGCTGGCAACCGTCTCCCAGGATACAATAGCTACATAAGCGAATTCAACCGTGTGCAAATCGTACGACACTTACAGCAACCTTAAGAAAATAGAGAGCAAAAGAATTTTTGTTGAAGTAATTTTCAATGAAGCCTAGAATGAAAAGAGCTTTTTGGTATTTATAGGCCTACTCCAATGAGTGATTAAATGAACATAATGGCACATATAATGAGAATTAAAAAATGAAACTGCAATATGTTTCACTTCATCCATTAAACACAAAATTAACAGCCATTAACACAACAGAATTAAAAGGAAACTGTAAATAGTTTAAATTTGAGAATTAATCAATTAAAATTATAGTTTCTGGATGGTAAAAAAATATGAACCAATCAATTAAAACTACAGTTTC
The DNA here is from genome assembly GCA_949640765.1 of Croton laevigatus. Lineage (NCBI taxonomy): Eukaryota > Viridiplantae > Streptophyta > Magnoliopsida > Malpighiales > Euphorbiaceae > Croton > Croton laevigatus. Next base: position 7,647 of record CATIWJ010033524.1, on the reverse strand, counting down.
TGGATGGTAAAAAAATTATGAACCGAAACAAAAGTGGGCAAATCCGCAGTAGTCCATTTCGATCGGTATTCGCGTCGCCCACAACTTGCGGGTACGCATTGGATGTTCAGGTTTGAACTCGAATTTATACCCTCTGCGCCCCTGTGAGCGAGAGAGGACCTCTGGGCTTATAATTTTACTACCGTATGAAAATGTCATTCCTTATAAACCACTCCACCATCCCATATCTAAGCAATGTGGGATTCTAATTCATCCATTGTCTAACAATTCTTGTCCCAAGCTCACTTTGAGCTTCAATCTCTCATTCACCTTTAATCCCTTTTAAGTATATAATATATCGTCGGAAAGCACTTATTGCGTAGAATACAATAACATATTTCACGTTATTTAAATTGCAACTTTTCTGAAAAATGTTATACTCAAATTTGACTAATAACCACTTTTATCAAGACATAAATATCCAATATTGTTTGCTATGTATGTCGAGATTTCTAAAGAACCTTGAGACGGAGATGCGTTGTTGGTTTTGATTTCTTACGATATCAATCTGCTGTTAAGACCGGCTTAATTTTTCCTTCAAACAATACATCTTAGTTTCGCTTTGATTTAGTATGTGATTTTGTTTCAGAAATGAAAGTTTTCCATTGGTTGTTTTTTCCTTAATTTTCGACAAACCATGTTCTGTTTTTAAGCTTTAAAACAAGGTGATTTAATCCGACCCAGACTTTACTTTCTTGTGTAAGACTTTCTATTTACGACTAAAACCCATTTAAAATTTGATTACTTTGTGATTTCTTGAGAAATTTAGCTTGAACTCATCAATAGAAGTAGGAGTGTTCATAGGTCCAAAATCATACCAGAACCACTTGGATCGCAAGACCGAATTAGACAAATTATAAAAAAAAAAACTGTCTTTTACATAAAAACCAACAAAATTGGCAAAATAATTTGGAAAAAGGAATTTCTTTTAAGTTAATCTTGCCTAAGATCGACCCCACTCTATGTAAGCTCAACCAATTGTTACGTAAAGCTCCACATTTCTCTTTTTTTCGGTTTCCATTTTTTCGGTTTCTTGGCTTGTTATGTTTTGATTCATTAGTGATTTCGGTTCAGTTTCAATAGTTATCCTATATGTGTTTGTTGTGTTTTCTATTTTTTTTCGAATGATTTTAAGACTCATCTTTTACATCTTTTAAAAGTTAGTTTGAAACTCAACTCAGATTGCTTAAGAATTGTTTGTTAGAAACGTTAGTTCCAAATAAAAAAAATTGGATTAAAAATAAGAAATTACAAAAATAAAGAATACAGTAAACCGGTCAAACGAAATTGTCAAATACATAATAGAGAACTGTAAATGTAAATAAATAGAATTTAAACCTCAACCGTAATAAAGAAGAAGAAGCAGTGCTGAAACATGTATTCGTTGTCACCTTAAGACAAAATTTGTTCGCAGTTGACAACCGTCTCCTAGAATACAATAGCTACATAAGCGAATTTAACTGTGTGCAGATCGTACGACACTTACAGCAACCTTAAGAAAATAGAGAGCAAAAGAATTTTTGTTGAAGTAATTTTCAATGAAGCCTAGAATGAAAAGAGGTTTTTGGTATTTATAAGCCTACTCCAAGGAGTGATTAAATGAACATAATGGCACATATACTGAGAATTAAAAAATGAAACTGCATTATGTTTCACTTCATCCATTAAACACAGAATTAACAGCCATTAACACAACAGAATTAAAAGGAAACTGCAAATAGTTTAAATTTGAGAATTAATCAATTAAAATTGTAGTTTCTGGATGGTAAAAAAATATGAACAAATCAATTAAAACTACAATTTCTGGATGGTAAAAAAAATATGAACCGAAGCAAAAGTTGGCAAATCCGCAGTAGTCCATTTCGATTCGGCATTCGCGTCGCTCACAACTTACGGCTACACATTGGATGTTCAAATTTGAACTCGGATTTTCACCCTATGCTTCCCTGTGCGCGATAGAGAACCTCTGGGCTTATAATTTGACTACTTTATGAAAATGTCATTCCTTATAAACTACTCCATCATCCCATATCTAAGCAATGTGAGATTCTAATTATCCATTGTCTAACAATTCTTGTCTCAAGCTCACTTTGAGCTTCAATTTCTCATTCACCTTTAATCCGTTTTGAGTATATAATATATTATCGGAAAGCACTTATTGCGTAAAATAGAATAACCTTTTGCGTTATTTGTATCGCAACTTTTCTGAGAAAATGTTATACTCAAATTTGACTTATAACCAGTTTTATCAAGCCATAAATATCCAACATTGTTTGCTTTGTATATCGAGATTTCTAAAGAATCTTGAGATTGATATGCACTGTTGGTTTTGATTTCTTACGATATCAATCTGCTGTTAAGACCAGCTTAATTTTTTCTTCAAACAATACATATTAGTTTTACTTTGATTTAGTATGTGATTCTGTTTCAGAAATTAGAGTTTTTCGTTGGTTGTTTTTCCTTAATTTTCGACGAACCATGTTCTGTTTTTAAGCTTTAAAACAAGGTGATTTAATCCGACCCAGACTTCACTTTCTTATGTAAAGACTTTCTGTTTACAACTAAAACCCATTTAAGATTTGGTTACTTTGTGATTTCTTGAGAAACTTAGCTTGAACTCATCAATAGAAGTAGGAGTGTTCATAGGCTCAAAATCGGACCAGAACCACTTGGATCAGAAGACCGAATTAGACAAATTATATATAAAAAAAACTCTCTTTTACATAAAAACCAACAAAATTGGTAAAACAATTTAGGAAAAGGAATTTCTTTTAAGTTAATCTTGCCTAAGATCGACCACACTCTATGTAAGCTCAACCAATTGTTACGTAAAGCTCTACCTTTCTCTTTTTTTCGGTTTCTTGACTTGTTCTGTTTTGATTCATTAGTGATTTCGGTTCAGTTTTAATAGTTATCCTATCTGTGTTTGTTGTATTTTTTATTTTTCTTCGAATGATTTTAAGACTCATCTTTTACATCTTTTAAAAATTAGTTTGAAACTCAACTCAGATTGCTTAAGAATTGTTTGTTAGAAACGTTAGTTCCAAATAAAAAAAAATTGGATTAAAAATAAGAAATTACAAAAATAGAGAATACAGTAAACCGGTCAAATGAAATTGTCAAATACAGAATAGAGAACTGTAAATGTAAATAAATAGAATTTAAACCTAACCGTAATAAAGAAAAAGAAGCAGTGCTGAGACTTGTATTCGCAGTCACCTTTAGATAGGATTTGTTCGCAGTTGTTAACCGTCTCCCAGGATATAATAGCTACATAATCGAATTCAACCGTGTGCATATCGTACAACACTTATAGCAACCTTAAGAAAATAGAGAGAATTTTTGTTGAAATAATTTTCGATGAAGCCTAGAATGAAAAACGCTTTTTGATATTTATAGGTCTACTCCAAAGAGTGATTAAATGAACATAATGGCACATATAATGAGAATTAAAAAATGAAACTGCAATATGTTTCACTTCATCCATTAAACACAGAATTAACAGCCATTAACACAACAGAATTAAAAGGAAACTGCAAATATTTTAAATTTGAGAATTAATCAATTAAAATTGTAGTTTCTGAATAGTAAAAAAATATGAACAAATCAATTAAAACTACAGTTTCTGGATGGTTGAAAAAATGAACTGAAACAAAAGTGGGCAAATTCGCAGTAGTCCATTTCGATTCAGCATTCGCATCGTCCACAACTTGCGGGTACACATTGGATGTTCATGGTTGAACTCAGATTTGCACCCTCTGTGCCCCTGTGCTCAAGAAAGAACATCTGGGCTTATAATTTTACTACCTTATGAAAATGTCATTCTTTATAAACCACTCCACCATCTCATATCTAAACAATGTGGGATTCTAATTCATCCATTGTCTAACAATTCTTGTCCCAAGCTCACTTTGAGTTTCAATTTTTCATTCACATTGAATCCGTTTTGAGTATATAATATATCGTCGGAAAGCACTTATTGCGTAGAATACAATAACACATTTCACGTTATTTAAATCGCAACTTTTTTGAGAAAATGTTATACTCAAATGTGACTAATAACCACTTTTGTCAAGATATAAATATCCAACATTATTTGCTCTGTATGTTGAGATTTCTAAAGAACCTTAAGACGAAGATACGCTGTTGGTATTGATTTCTTACGATATCAATCTGCTGTTAAGACCAGCTTAATTTTTCCTTCAAACAATACATCTTAGTTCCGCTTTGATTTAGTATGTGATTCTGTTTCAAAAATGAGAGTTTTCCATTGGTAGTTTTTTCCTTAATTTTCGACGAACCATGTTCTGTTTTTAAGCTTTAAAACAAGGTGATTTAATCCGACCCAGACTTCACTTTCTTGTGTAAGACTTTCTGTTTATGACTAAAACCCATTTAAGATTTGATTACTTTGTGATTTCTTAGGAAATTTAGCTTGAACTCATTAATAGAAGTAGGAGTGTTCATAGGTCTAAAATTGGACCAGAACCACTTGGACAGGAAGACCAAATTAGACAAATTATAAAAAAAAAACTCTCTTTCACTTAAAAATCAACAATAGCGTACTAATATAAATTATCAAAATTTAATAATTTATCCTAAAGAAGTTACCAAAAAAAAATATTATAGTTCCAATTTGTTTATTTAATTTACCAACATTAAAAGAAATTGTCTTATTGAAATTTGAAAATTCTAAAAAAGTTATAATTATCTGGGTTGCAGGGTTGGACCGAAAAAATCTGGATTTTACCTGGATCGAAAAACCGAAATCTAAAATTTTAAGAATCAAAGATCGAACTTGATCTATCCAGTTCGGTTTCGGTCTGGTTCATTTTGTGAACACTCCTAGCTAGAAGTGAAATTGTGGTTGAAACTTGACCTGTAAACTTGTGAATGGAACTTATTTCTGAAAAAATGTTTGGTTTTTGTGTACAAGTTTTCATGTTGAAATTTCCTTTTTGTTTGTAATGCCTCTTTCAGGTTTTTTGAAAAATAATTTTCAAGAAACCCATTTAAAACTTCATTGTTTCACTTCTACAATTCTCTTTTTTTTTTTTGGCTGACTTAGGTTCAGTTTTCATAATATTTCTGAGATAATGGTTTGCCTTTGGGCTTGCTTGCTTTGTTTTGTTAGGTTATGCCTCTAGTGTTCAAGACTTGATTTTGTGAAACCTGTTGCTATAAGTGGTTTGGTTGATGCTAATAATCTGATTTCAAGAATCTAAATATGAAAATTGTCAGCAAAATGTCACTATTTTTTCTTCCTTCGGACCGTCTTTAAGCAAGAACAAGTGAGAAAATAAAATAATAGCTGAGAAAATTAAAGAAAATAAAACAATAATTTAACATGAAAAACTCCCGAAATGGAGAAAAAGCATGGTCGTTGTCTAATGGCAACCAAGAAAAATATTTACTATATGGCAAATTATTACAACCACAAATACAAAATATTTTCCTAACCGACACTCGAAATGCCCCAAAATATTTATACTCCAAAGAACTCTAAGAGACTCTATCACTAATTCCTAATATAAATACTTAAGGAGCCATTTGGTTGGGGGTAGTAAAGAAAGGGAAAGGGTTTCATTCCCTTAGTGAGTGTTTGGTTACCAATATTTTGATTCCCTTTCCCCATTTTTATTTTTTGATTTCCCTAAAATTCCTCTAACCTGTTTCCTTTCAACCTACCCCGGTTTACTTTTCCTATTCCCTCATCTTTCTTCCTCTCCTCACGTAGAAAGAAAAAAGGGGCCGTTCCTTTCCATTTGCCTTCGTTGCACCGGTCTCCGTTGGTCGTCGCCATCATCAGGTAAGTAATATGCTATTTTCGTCTTTCTTTTGTTCTGTGAGGAAGGGAAGCTCTGCTGAGCGAGAATTCAATCAAATCCTCGTCAAAATCCTCAAATCCCCAAAATTGTGCTTTAGTTGCATATAAAGTAGTATTTCCACAACAATGCTCTTAGTTTTGCACAGATTAATTGCTAAATTCTCAGTGTTCTTTCGTTGTCTTAGTGGGAATGTGATCAAACTTAGCTCTCTTACAGAATCTAATATAGTCATTTGAAATTGGAATAGGCCTTCTTGTTTCTCTCTCTTTGGTATTTTATGATCTTCTCTTATTTTGTCTCAGGCTATGCTTTCAGTTTTTATTATTTCATAGTTAATTCTTCCCCTGTTTTATCATGTCGATTGGTGGCAATTGTAGTCCAAAAATTTTTTATAAGCATTTGTGTTTGCAACTGTCAGGAATTAAGAAACTCCCTGATAGTAAGGCACTTTGAGGATATCATTCTCAATCATTCACATTCTTTAACAGCTCTTTCTGAAATTAAATATAATGATGGGTATGTTTATAGGAGGTTAAGGACCTCTACTTTTAGAAATATTTTTGTGGTTTCTGCTTCGCATAAAGTGAGTGGTCTTGTTGTTGCTGGTCCTAATTTTATGACTATTTATGTTAAGATTACAATGATCTACAAAGAATGATCATCTATATCTGTAAATAAAAATTTCTGAAAATACTCTTTATGATGGTTTACAAATACACTTCATTGTGAATGAAATGGATATGTTTTTATTTAGGTAATTTAAGTAAACAGAGCAAATCAAATAGTTGAGTGTGCAACTGTGCATTCTGAAAGCATAAGGGTAAAAAAAAATGTGTTCAGGATGAAATATAACTGACAGAGTTTTTGTTTTGTAACTATTCAAATGAAACTAGAAAGCATTTCTCTGCTTAAATTTAACAAGGGAATGTTTGTACCATCTGTTGAAATGGATAGAGTTTTGGGATGGTGGGTGGAAGTTAAAGGCTTAGTGTAGGTAGGCATGGTATTTAGTAGTGGGTTGTGTTCTTTGTCTTATGTTATGCAGTGCAATTGGGTATTTGAATAGTGGATGTTGCTTGCTAGGAACCTACTTAGCTTTACTTCGTGATTAAATTACACAGTAAGATTTTTCTAATATATGCTTGTCTTTTAATGATGAAGTGAAAACCATAAAATGAATAGAATTTTTCATTTTTTTAAAATGGTAGATTTAAGAGAAGATGAACAATTTCTTTTAGATTATTCTTAGGCATGTACCATTTTGACAGAATATGTTTTGAACTTTTATTTGATCTTTTTACTATAGGTTGAGCCTTCAAATATTGAATTCTCTTCTATTTACTAGATATATTATTTTAAGCAAGTGATATAGTATTGTTGGTGTTCTTTTCTACAAAAATGGCTCGAAATGGTATTTCCTTGAGAAGGAGAAGAGATTGGAAAATTATTCGTTTTGTAATTATCATGATTAATTGTGTTATATTGCTACATTTGATATTGTACTTAGTTAGAAAAACACTACATAATTCTCAACATATCGAACTAGATAAACAAACAAAAAGAAAGATGAGATTGAAAAACTTGAATAGAATGATTAGAGAAAGTGACGATTTGTGTAGGAACTATCTTCGTATAAATCGGCGAACATTTGGTATACTTCTTGAGATGGTTAGAGATATTGGTGGGTTGAATGAGACAAGAAATACGTGTTTGGAGGAGATTGTTGCAAGTTTCTTGTACACACTAGCTCACCATAAAAAAAATAGAATGATTAGTGCGT
>CATIWJ010033475.1:0-11874 GCA_949640765.1 Croton laevigatus | reverse complement strand
TCGAAGAATTTAGAACCCGTCATAAAAAAAAAAAAAAAAAAAAAAAAAAAAAAAAAAAAAAAAAAAATATATATATATATATATATATATATATGGAAAATAAATAAATAAATAGAATCCGTCATCAAAGTCTACTTTTTTTTTTTCTCGACCATCAAATTCTACTCCCTTTTTATAAACATTGTTAACCCTTTCTATTAAAACAACAAATTTTGGCATACCAAAATAAATAAATTATATATTGAGAGAAATTTTGTAATATAAGATTGTAAAGACTTAACTCTTTGTTTTATAAAAATATGTTGATAAAGATTTTAAAAAAAAATTTATAGGCTTTCGAGCGTATTATATAAAATTGAGCTAAAAATTATTATTTCTGTTTTTTTTTATTTTTCTTATACTAAAATCAGTATGATTAGATTCAAGTTTGACGTTGATAGTTTGAGTTAAGTAGATTAAAATATTATTTATATATAATTTAAGTATTGTAATCATACTTTATAACTAATTTAAAAATACTTTAATCTATCTAATTTAACCTATTAAACTATCAACACCAAATTTAAATTTAATCATATTAATTTCAGTATAAGAAATTTAAAAAATCAGAAACAATAATAGATAACAATTTTTTTTTTTTAAGTACGGTGGAGTAAATAGTAGTATTTTTTATAAATCAAGTAAATAGCAAATTTTCTCCACATAAGAATGAAAATTTCAATAATACCCTCCACGCTATGCTGTTAAATTATAACACCCAAACCCATGTTAACTTATTCAATCCACGTGCTGCCTTTTCTCTTTACAACTTCAACTTCTTTTTTTTCTTTTTTTACAAAATCTTAATTTTTCTTATATATCCAAAATTTATGGTTAAAAGATAAAAATTTAGTATTTCCTTTTATACGCAAATTTAATATTCCCTTATATACAAATTTGTATATAAATATACCAATATATAAATTTGTATATTAATATATTTATATATAAATAGTCAAGTATTATATATTTATATACGAATTTGTACATAATATATAAACATATTTATATATGCAAATCGGAAAAAGAACATAAAACCTCGGAAAGGGAAAATTAAATAATTACAAGCAGGAAGACACCTTTATTTTTTTTCCCCCAAAGCAAGACACCTTTATTTATACATAATTCCTTGGATGTACGCATACGGACCTTGTTTTATTTCAATTACTGTATTATTATTATGTATACAAATACTACTGTATTAATTAAGCATTTAATTATGACTAAATAAAACTTATTAAGTTTATTAAACAGTAATCCCGTGAAGTCCAGCTGAACAACTAGTCCTCATCTGATGCATATGCTTCATCTTTGTCAAACAACTTTGGCCTCCACAGTCTTAGCTTTCTTTGGCTCCGGCGGCGGTTTTTTCTCCACTGTCACAGTCAACACTCCGTCCTCATACCTAGCCGATATCTTGTCAATATCAGCATTCTCCGGCAACGCAAACTTCTTCAAATATTTACCAAACCTTCTCTCCATCTTTGTATAACAGATTCCTTGATCTCTCTCTTTCTCTCTTTTCCTCTCTCCAGTTACAACCAGCAAATTCCCATCGTCCACGTGTACTTTTATTCGGTCCGGCTTCAACCCCGGCATGTCTATCACAAACATCAAAGTGTTCGGCAATTCTTTAACGTCGGCCGGCGTTGCGGCCATAGCCTTTGCATCGCGTACGTAGGCTCGTGTTGGGTGGTGGCCGGATTTGTCGCTGCTCTCATCTACAACATCTAATATTTCATGGAGAGCATCGGCAATGGGTGGGTCCAAGACCATTGTTCTTAGTAGCGGTCCCCAGTCCATTTCTTCATATAGTTGCTTCAAATTGTAAAGATAGACTAGTTATCTGAAAGCGTAAAGAAAGAAGTGTGTGATCGTCGAAGTTTTCGTCGGAATTTATAACGGGATTGTTCGTGGTTTTAAGGTTGGGTAAGAGCAATTAATCGGTTATTTTTGTCTTTTTCCTTGCCACGTGGTTACTCAGTCGAAGATTTGATATCTACGTGGCATCTTCATTCATTTGTCGTGTTAGCTATTATGACAACGTGGCGCTTAGATCGTAGGAAGGGATGTTTAGATATTCCTGTATAGTTAAAAAAAAAAATTAGTGCCCACATATATATTTTTTTAAATATAAATATCCTAATTTCTATAGAGAGTGGTGTAAAATTCTAACTTTATATCTCTAATCTAGAATGTCAATATTCTATCAACTGAGCTAACCTTCGTTCTTAATGTACTCATAATTTAAGTGTTAATATTAATTAAAAAGAAATATAATTGAATCTTAATTTAATAATACTATATGTCTCTGTTTCAAAAATATCTCATACGAATTAAAAAATAGAAAATTTAATTGATATATATATATATATATATATTAAATTTCCTAAATCATACTCTCTTTTATTTGCAATAAAAAAGAAACCGAATTATATCTTATTATTATGAGTCTATTTCTAATTTATATACATTTAGTATTTTCTCTCAAACAAATATAAACACCTCTACTGTCTTTTGAAAGAAAATCTTATACTAATTTTCTTTTTCCAGTTCTCTTTTCCAAATGTCTCCCTGTACCTTCCATTGTTGTCTTTTTATTTTTTTATTGTTCAACTAATTGATATTGTATAAAAAAAAACATAATTGATAACCATTTGTATAAATATTAGTACGAGAAAAAAAAAAAGTTGGTAATATAGGTTTATTATGTATAAATAAAGTTTGATAGGTAGAAATACGATCAACATCGAAATCAAAATAAAACAAACAATTCGTAAGTAAAACCTACAAATTAAAAAAAATACTACCTCCGTTCCTGAGATTTTTACTATTCACAATCTTTTTTTCCTATAATTTTTTTTCTATTCTAACCCAAAAAGTAATCAACCAACAACCACTTATTATAAAAATAGACCCAACGCGCATTAAAAACAAATTATATCCATTACAAGATAAAGGGTAAAATTGTTCACATTCTACCAAAAATCTCACTTATTTAGGAACAACAAAACACCCTAAAGTCTAGTTTTAAAAGGAACCAAAGTAGTATAATTATTACATTATTAATAATACGGATATGAAGGATATCCACACTCAAACATCAAATATACATATATAACTCATAAAAGAAAGCTCCTCTGTAATCACGTGTGATCCTTACGCCACTTTAACCACAATAGTCTTGGGCTTCTTGGGCTCCGGCGGTGGCAACTTCTCCACAGTCACAGTCAACACTCCATCCTTGCAAACAGCCGATATAGCATCCATATTTGCATTTTCAGGCAAGCTAAATTTCCTCATAAACTTCCCACCTCTTCTTTCCATGCTCAAATACTTAACTCCCTGTTTATCATCTTTTTCTTTATCTCTTTTCCTCTCTCCACTCACCACCAAAACGTTATCGTTCTCGACCTCAACCTTGATCTCGCTACCTTGAATTCCGGGCATGTCGACAACAAAAACGTACGAGTTGGGGTACTCTACCACATCTGCTGGTGTTGCTGCCATTGCCTTGGCGTCGCGAACGTAGGTTCGTGATGGGTTGTTTCGAGACTTCTCTTGCTCTTCGGGAAAATCGAGCATGTCTTCTAGCATGGAGAAGAGACGAGAATCGAAGCCCAGATTTCGAGAATCCATGGACTGTTAATTGGCAAATTTGAGAGGAAGAAAGTATGAATGCTAGATTTTTTGTAGCGTTGTTGCGTAAATTGTTCCACCGAGTGATCGGGAGTTTCGCAGATATATTTATAGGGAAAGAGAGAAATCTCTGGAGTGGTGGTTCAAAAATTAGATTTTCCAGATGGTTCTGGTGGAATGGTTAAGAGGGTTCAGGTGACTTCTGGCCTTTGGGCCTGCTCCCATAGCAGGCACACTTTTTTTTTGGTCTGGATGGTTCTATAGTTCTATTTAGACAAAGTGATTATACTTTCCTTTCAATAAAATAAACGGGCATCATAATGAATACTTTTTATAATTTCATCATAATAAAATATAAATAAGTTTGAAATATAGGTTAGTGTTTATATTTTCCTCTTGGGGTAATTAAAGGTAAAAAAAAAGTTAGTGTTTATATTTACCGATGTAATGTAAATTAATATATATACGTATTATTTATAATATTTATAGTATGTATATTAATTTATATATAAAATTAAATATATGTATTCATAATAATTAAAAATTAATATTTATTTAATATTTTAAAAATTATATTTATTTAATATATTTTAAAATATGTAATATTTATTAAAAATAAGTATTAAAAATTACTATTTATTATAATTTTCCTCAAAAAAATAAGCTTTATTGTTTTATGTTCGCTGACAATAAAGATTTATAACAACTAATAATTTCCCTCGCTAAACTTGAAACATATAATTTTTTTATTAATTTAAAAAAAAAATATTCATACATTTTTGCATATTTAACTATTGTCTTTAAATTAATTTCTTTCTCAAATATAATACTTTTTTAAAATTTTAAATTATTTTTGACATTTAAATAAAATTAAAATTTTAAAATTGGTATTTAACAAAATATATAAGGGAAAAATACTATTTTATTTTTATATTTTTTGAAATTAAATTAGTTTGTCTCTGTATTTTACATTAGGAGTGTGCAAAATCCAAACCGATCCGACCGAACCGAATTGACGTGTTCGGTTCGGTTTAATTGAGTTGATCAGTTCGGTTCGGTTTTGCATTTTAAGAAAAATCAAAAATTTTTTTGGGTTGAACTGGAAAAAAAAATAAATTTCTTTGTATTTTTGCTGAAACCCGACGAGTTCGGTTCGGTTTAATCGGGTTGTTCGGTTCGGTTCGGATTTTGATATAAATTTTTTCGGATTTCGGGTTGATCGGGTTCGGTTTAAACCGAACCTGATCGATACACACCTCTATTTTACATAATAGTCTGTTTTATCCCTGTATTTTTCATTTTCACTGGAAACAGTGACATAAATTAATAAGTTATGTTTTATATAAATATTTTTTTAAATTGATTACAAATACGGCATTAGTATTAACTGAAATAACACATTTGTCAAAAAATATAAAAAATTGTTCAGTTGACTAATTATTTTTTAACTATTTTAAAAAATAAGTGTTATTTTAGTCAAAACTAAAATTAAATTTGTACTAAGAGTAAATAAACAATTTAGATAAGATATGACTTGTTGATTTTCGTCACCATTTTTTATGAAAAAGATAAAAAATTGTAATTTTTCTAAAATACGAAGATAATTATATAAAATATAAGGACAAATTAATTCAATTTTGAAAAAACATAGGAATGAAATACTAGTATTTTTCCCAATATATAAACTCTTTCCAACATATTTCATATGAGTTACAAGTTACAACAGATAGGCTATATGCAAAGTCCTATGTACTACACTCGTACTATAAAGCTGTTAGGCGATTTGTTGATCTCCTACACCTCTTGATGCTTGTTGCTTGATAACAATGCCCCTAGATTCGCCTTTGGTTCTCCTCCCTGCATGGGTGTGGAAGGGTGCTTGGATAATTAGAGAGTTGCAAGAGCAGGTGACATGACTCGGTTCAGTTTTGAAACACGCGCCATATCTCTGTTTATAACCTTCAACTTCATGTCTTAACACCTCTATTCCTTCTCATTTAGAAATGGGTCTCCATGGTGCAAGCGAAATTCTCCTCTATATGGGTGTGATTGGTGAGTGTTCTCCATTGGTGTATCTCTTCTAACTCTGGGTTTCTAAAATGAAATTACTATATGTGATATGTCAACTAAAGTGTTGTTTTTATTCCTTCTACTGTATTGAGATTTTACATTACTAAAGGAAAAATATCATCCATATATCATCAACCATTACTAATTAAATAATATGGAACATATATTTATTCATGTTCAACAAAATGCATTGTATTTAGAAATGATTGAATAATGAATCAATCATATATGAAGCCCGATTTCAACACCATCTCATAGTTTCTCCAAATTTAAGGGCTCTACAATTAAATATCTTTCAATCTTCAAATGCAAAATCATATATATCTCTAATATAAATTTTCAACAATATCATTAATAAATTTTGGATCAACAAATACTTTTAATTAATTGTTCTATCAATTAGCTACTCATAATAATAATAAAAGAGCAGATCATACTGCTAAAGCAAAACAAAATCAATGGAAGTATAATATTTCTCTCCATATATATTATGTACAGAAAGCAAAAATACACAAAAACATATACATATGCCACAAAATATTTATATCATATCATGTATGTATATACATATATACACAGTGTATACCAACTCAGAAATATATATACTTCAAGCAAAGAACTGCATATATATAAATATATACACACACATATCAAAAGGCAATCCAAAAGATTTAGGAAAAAGGGCTTGAAAAATCACAACAACCCAGATAACTCATAGTCATATATGCTGACCTCACCCTGGTAATTCTGAGGACAAAATCCACAGAAATTAGTACCCCGATCTGCCTCCATATCCAGTTGATTCATCCAGACATAATCATCGACAGAAGTATCATCCAAGTACATGAACTGATGATCATAAGATTGACTTGTTTCTTGAGGAAACAAGATCGAAGGTTGTAATAATTGGGTTCCGAACTCATCAAACGAATAATCAAAACTACTACTGATTTCTGTGGACTCAGATGGATCACTATTATTGGTGGTGCTGCTGCTGCTAGTTCCGGTCGTAATAGTTGTTTTGCTTAGGTTTTGTTGTGATGAAGTGGTATTTCCTGTTAGCTGTTGAACAAGTCTCTTGAAACTTGAACTATCTGTTATGTAGACTTTAGGTCGTAAAACCTTTATCCAATTGCTCATCATTTCTTGTTTTTTCTTTGAAGATGCTTCTTTATCTCTTTGTTTCTTCCCCATGAGTAAGCTAGCTTTTTTGTTGGACCTCGGTTTCTTCGTTTCAATCCCTTGATGTTCGATGTGTTTGAGAAGGATATTATTTATAGGGTTTAAAATTATTCTTTTCTTATTTAGTTCGTAAACTCATTGGTTATAAATGTTTATTTTATATTTTTTTAGAATTTTGTTTTATTCATTTTATTTCAAACAAAACAAATCACATTTCTTTTAAATAAAGAGTATGAAAATGATGGGTTCTTTCCACACAATTTCTTTGTTACTTTCTTTGATAGCCTAATAGGAATTCATACACAACCACCACCCATTTTTATATTTATTTTTAATTGTAACGCTATAGCTACTCTTCAGTCCCTCAAAATATGTCACAATGTACATGATATTTAATTATCAATAAATAATATAATAATATAAAAGACCTCTAGCTCAGTTGGTTAGAATGATGCATTTGATGTTCCAAATAAAAATAATATAATAATTTAATTGTAAATTTACTGTTTATTTCATTCTAATGGTTGAGTATTTAAAATAAATATAATTTTTTTTTGAAAATTAAATTGGTAAAAAATATAATTTTATCCTTTATTTGACATAATTGACATTTTATTTAGGATTAATTGAATGTTAATTGTTACAAATCTTAAGGGATTGTAAAAAATTGAAAATTTTAAATGATAATCAAATATTGATGTAAACAAAAAACGAGTATTTGTAAAATAATAATCAACTGTAGATAATTGTTTTATCTCTTCTAGAAAATAATTTATAAATTTTTCATATAGATCACAATATAAATAATTTGTCTTTTCTACAAAACTACTAGTAATTAAAATAAATAAATTTGAAATACGGTGACCAAAAAGTAAAACACGGTAGCTTAGCACAATAATTTAGAAGTAAAGAGTTGCTTTCAAAGAAAATGCTGAGGTTTGTATTTAGTGGGAGGATTAGGAAATTGATTAGGGTATAAATTAGATTTAAAAATACGACATAATATGCCGTGGGTAAGAGATTGATTAGCATCAATGGCACGTAGCTTACCATATAATTAGGAGTCATTTTCTTCTACTCATTATTATTATTATTGCTAGTATTATAAGTAATAAAAAAAGCCAACTACGTATTTCAGGGGAAACAATACATTTTTTTGAAAGAAAAGAGAAGCAACACATAATACATCATATGGTATTAGTCTCGAACATGAAAAACTAGAAAAGCGATTTGATTCTCTTGCTAACAAATGAGAACCAACATTAAACATAGCTTTTCTGAGTCTTCTATCACTATGGCAGAGGTGCATATAAAAAAATAATAATAATAATAAGTTGTTAGCCATTATGTAATGGATTTGGAGCACCTGGGAGTGTTCTTTTTATTTGGGATGGGATGATCAAAAGTAGAGGAAGTTAAAGAAGAAGTTGGAATCTCAGTATTATGAGAGTTGTCTGAATCGAAGCATCTGCTTCGCAAACAACTTATTTAGAATTTAGGATCTAAAGGACGAGCTTTAGCTTTTCCTGCAAATACAATAACAAAAGCAACAATGAGCATATTGTTGTTCTCTTTTTAGCTAAGCAAGCCTCTTATCAATAAAATCCTCCTTTCTCAAAAAATATTATAAACTTGAACTATGGTCTTACATTTTTTTTTTTCAATGCATGTAGTTTATAAGAATTGTAGAAAAATGGATTCTGAAGTTCCTTTTGTTTGATTCAAGGATACACAATAGGTTTATAGTCAATTATAAAATGTTTACAAGGGGTTTATATTTGAGGTTGCTTCATTAATAATGGTTCTATATAGTTAAAACTTTAATTAGTTATGTTGTTTTTATTGCATTGTTGTTTTAGGGGATATGTCTTAGTTATGGCATTTTCATTTTGGGTGTTAAGAAGTATTTGAGTTCTATTTTTTGGAGGGCTGTGGTTTTGATATACATATATATATATATAACATTATTTGGAGGGCCATTAATTTTATTGTTTAGGTTGTGATTAATTTTGCGAATGGGATTTGGCAAAAAAAAAAAAAAAAATTGTGAATGGGATACATAAGGTTAAAACTGGTTTATAAAAGTTGGAGAGAGTTTTTTAAGACAATGGAGAGAGTTGTTTAAGAAGGTTTAAATTTGTGTATAATATTAATAATCATCTTATTTTTCAATATTGTTCGAAATAGTGTTGTACCCAATCATTTGTTGCTATGAGCACTAAGTAAGTTCCCCAAATTATAGTTAATTTTGAACCAATAAAAATTGAGTGTTAAACCATCAAATTATATAGTGGTTTTTAGCATAGTAGTTTTGTATTTTTAAAGTAGTATTTAGCATTTAAATTAATTAAAACGTTAGAAGTTATTTTCATAACATTCGATAAAATAGTTTTTTGTGTGAATTTTATAAGTTGTTTAAGCAGTGTTTTATTTTGTAAAATGTTAATCTCTTTAACTAGAGAAATTCTTAAAGAACTATAAAATGACTCATCACCTGCTGATGTATAAAATAACTCATCACCTGTTGATGTATCATCATGCAATTGGGTTGGTGCATGGATGACGTGATAGACCAGGTCTATCCAAAAATTTTTCCTTCGTAGTTATTATAAACGGTTAACAGTTATGTAAACAATTAAATATTATTTAAATATTTAGTTTTATGTAACGTGCTAGTTTCACTTATCTATTCTCTTTAGTCATGCTTGGTGAATACAAATAAAGATTAAATTATCTATTTTATTCCATATATATACATAAAATACAAAGAACGTGGCATTATAGTATGGGTCGAAGCAATGAGAAAGGTTTATCTTGTCCAACAATAATAAGAGCAACCATCCAACTCATCTTATCCAACTTCTTATCAATATAGCCAAATTCATGAAACTTCTCCCCTGCTTTTCCAATTCAATACGGATATAATTGTTTTCGATTTATAGCTCATAATTTTTAGAGTTAATGACTATTCTTTTCTCCCACAATCTAATTTACATCCTTTAAATATATTATTTTACATAAATATAAGCATGTTTTTCATTTGGGTTGTCCTAATAATATAAGCCTAATTTCTATTTTTTTTAGCATTAAATGCTATTTTTTTTCAAAATTAATCCTCATAAATGAACAGAGTGAATATTTTGGGTTTATTAAAATAAAGATATTATAGTCAATTTAATAAATTAATTACAAGTGGAAGGAATCTTAGGCCAAAAAAAAAAAATATCATGAGAAAGAAGTTTATATTTTGAGATGGATAGTACTTTTATAATGTTGTATTTTTAAATATATATTAATTTTTCTAGACATGTGTACTCTTGTGTTAGATACTGTCATTTAATTTTATAATATTTTTAAAAAATTTTATTTAATTGTATTTATTATTTATATGTATGATCAATCATTGAGAAAAAAAAAGTAAAATTAGTACTACTTCCGTTCTAAAATTATTGAGACTTTTATTATTCACTCTCTTTTTTTTTCTATAATTTTCTTCCTTTCTATCCCAAAAAATAATTAACTTACATCCACTTATTATAAAAGTAGATTCCACATGCACTAAAAATAAATTACATCCATTACAAGAGAAAAAACAAAATCGTCCTATTTCAACAAAAAATACAAAAGGTCTAACTTATTCTAGAATAATGATTTACTCTAAAATCTCAATAAAATTGGAACGGAGGTAGCATTAATTTTATTTTTATTATTTTTTATATTTAAAATTTTATTAATTTATAAATTTTAAAAATTAAATATGAATTAAAGTAGCATTTATTAAAAATTCAATTTGAATTTGAACTTTTAAGTGAAAATTATAAATATTTGTCAAAATATATTTTGTATTAGAACTTAATTTATAATACTATATTATATTTTATAGTGAAAATTTCTATGGGATCTTTCAAGCATTGCTAATGCGTTCTTGGGTACTCCTAACTTGCATATTAGAATATTCCTAAATTCTATAAGTTTATGGTTCCGTTAGACTACCAAGATCATTCCGCTAATTTTTCCTCTTTTTTTAGTCAATTTTTAAAATCAGCAAAAAATTTTAAAAAAACTATAATACCTTTAACACTTATTTTTCATCTTAATTTTAATTAGTTAATGTAACAAATTTAATTTATTTTTTATTTAATTAATTTTTTTCTTTTTAGTTTCCTCCAATTGAAACCTCGAAAACAATCTCTACATACCTACTACCACACTGCTTTACACCCTCCGGCTATTTAGTTTTTATTCTAGTTACTAGTTAGTGAATGGCGCATCTGTTGGCACCGAAGGAGCCGTTGATACTTGGGCTATCACTTGGCAGTCTCTGTGTGCACCTCCTTTGTATTTTCGACGAAAATCAAAGCGGTTTTTGTTTGGCTATGGTATTCATTTTCGGTTTTCCACAATTTCATTTTCTAGTTTTTCTTGTTTTAGTTCTCTAGTTTGCATAGTGGCTAATTCCGATTGGAATTGAAGTGGTGGTGGTCGGCATTGTCAAACAGAGATGCCAGGTCAAAGACAGCGGAGGGTAGAGATAGGGGTTCCTTCGCGTTATGTGGCAATGTCGGATCGGTTTCAGATGGTGCTTTGTATTTTTTATTTTCTAGTGATATTGAAGAGGGGTTTGGAGGGTGGCTGGGGGCGGTGGTATGTGGGTGTGGAGGCCGACAACGTTTTGTAGAAGAAGAAAACAAACAGAAAGGAATTTCTATTTAATTATTTATAAAAGAAAATAAATTAATTTTATTAAAGTAATTAATTAGAAATGAAATAAAAAATAATGGTAAAGGGTATACTAGTATTTTCCATTCAAATTACAGCATGGAAAATGTATGAAAATGGACGAGAGGATCTCTTAGTCTAACGAGTCAAAACTTTAAAGATTTATTTAGGAATCTAACATGCAAATCAAGAAGACTCATGAGCATATTACTAATACTTGAAGGA
>CATIWJ010033450.1:0-11028 GCA_949640765.1 Croton laevigatus | reverse complement strand
CTTGTTATTGCGATGGTGAAGGGGACTTCAATGTATGGTACAGTGGCAAATGACACTACGTAACTTATTTTCTAATTGTTTTTAGACTGTAAACACTAAGTTTGAACTTTTTAAAGTTCAAATGACAAATGACAAATGACACTACTTAACTTATTTTCTAATTGTTTCTAATTGTTGGAGTGCTTTTTAATTTTTTAAACTAAAATTGTCAGAGTTTGATCAATGATAAATCAGAAATACAAGAACATTAACACATTAACTCTAAACATAAAAATGATCTTCTTTTTTTTTTTTTTAATGTGTGTTTGCACGGAAAATTTAAATTAATAAAAATTAATTAAGTTAATTTATTAGCTTAATTATTGAATTGATTAATGAAAATATTAGTTAATTAAATTAAATGATTTATTTTAAGTGGCCAATTTAATTATTATTTAAATAATAATTATTGGAAATTATTACTTTAAAATAAATTATGGATAATGTTCAAAATATGGAACCAATAAGAGTGTGCCAAGTGGACCAATCAAATCATTTCGTTTGATGGGCAAGCAACTCTAAACTCCTATAAATAGGCTGTCTCTCTTCAGTTGAAGGGGCTAGAAAATCCAAGCTCTAAAGCTCCGGAAGAAAATCAAGCCTCGAAGCTCTTACGATTTGAAGACGTGACATCTTCTCAAAGTCTGAAGGCTCGTTCAACAATCGTCAACAAAGCTCGTCAAGATAATTCAAGAGCAAATCTCCGACACTTAGATTATCATCAAAGGTATTTCAACACAGATCGAGATCAAGTCATCGTGACCCTCACTTTGTGTTAAATATACAAATTAAGCTCTAAAGCTTTAACGATTTGAAGACACAAGCTTTTCCTAAAGTTCAAAGCCTTGTCCGACTATCGCCATCAAAAGTCCTCCATGAAGATTCGAGATCAAGTCCCTGCGACCCTCGTTTCGCATTCATGATGCAAAGATGGAATTCAAGCTCAAAAGCCCTATTAAATCAAAATCCCGAAAACCTCCACCAAATCCAAAGATCAAAGGGTCTTCATCAAAGTTCGTGATTCAAGATCAAGTCAAAGACCCTTAAATCATCTTTATCAAAATTCGTAATTCAAGATCAAGTCTTCGAGACCCTCGCATCTCACTCATCGCAAAGAGAAGAATCAGAGGATTTTATAATAGAGATTGTAACCGCTATATTATTTTTCTCTTGTAATTTCTTTTTTAGGAATACAAAATTTGTTGATACAATGTGATCTTTCTCCATTTTTTTTTTATACAAAATATAATGATATTCATAATTGGAGATAAATATTGATGTAGAGGAAATAACAAAATTCATAGTTATAAAGATAATCAAGATATGAAGATGAAGCATTTTTAATTTTACAGGAGCAAGAAAAAGAAGAATTATTGTCAAAAACTAGTGTATAAATTAATAATTTTATACACTTACACAAACATAACTAAAGCAATTTAGTGAAATATCATTCTAGTGTTGCTTGGTTTTTCTTAAAATTTAAGTTTAATTAGAGCTCAATTCTAGCTTTTCTTATTACATCCAAAATTTCTAGTGTTATGTTCTCGAACCGAAACAAAAAATTGTGAAGAGTTCTAGATGCGATAAGTGCTTCTTTATGCTTACATTATTACTATGTACTATGAATCTATATTTTAGATTCATTCAATTAATATGATACAGTACATTAATTTTTCTAGAATATAATATTTTTTGATGTAATCAACATTTTACTTCAAACAGTTAAAAAAACTCTTTAAATTAATAAATATTAATTTATTCATTAATTAATATCTCTATAAAATAATAAAATATCATGACCTCAACAATATTAATTTATAGATGTTTTATTGCACATAAAATATTTGGACCCTACTCAGTATTTGGGCTAGGTTTGCCACAGCCTGCGAGTACCCATCTAATAATCATGTTATTCATAACAAAAATTTAAACAGATTCATCAACAACAATAATATAATAACCTCCGTTCTAAATTAAATAAGACTTTAGGGCAAATTGTTATTCTTAAGGAAGTGATACTTTTGATATTACTAATTGAATTATAATGATTTTATCTTTTGTCTTGTAGTGGAGTGGGGGAAAATAATTTTTTAATAGGCTGTTAGACATGTGCAGCCAAAGAATGGGAGAGAGGAAGAGAGAACTACTTCACATGTGTAGGCATTGTCATAAGAGACAGGAAGAGAGAGAAAAATGCATGGAAAAAGGAAAAATTGGGTGTCAGGTGTGGTGAATATAGGTGCATTTTGTGAAATATGTGGCCAATATCTCCAAAATATGGAAGGGAGAGGATTCCCGCGTCCCACAACCCATTTCTCCTCTGACAAATGCGCCACCTTTTTGCAGGCGTCTACAGAACCACTACAGCTGTTACACCCTAAATCGCCTTACGAATAAGACAAGCTGAGGTGTCACAACCGCTAACTTCCGTTAAACATAATTAAATAATATGTAATAACACGTCATATTATTACAGACTAATAAAAATTATCCATTACAAAAGCTAACTGTCATAATTTACATAATAATTATCTAGCATTAAGTCGAGACTACTGTCTATATTTACATATACGTCAAACTACAGTAAACAAAAGTTTGCTCAGAAAAGTATGTCCTCTGGGAACTGACCGGACAACTGCTGTTCCACTGAAACATCTAAATGCGGACCTGCGAGTTACAAAAATAACTCGTTGAGCAACTCCATGCTCTGTGGGTACAGATAAATAATACAGTATTGTTTAAAACCAGTTGACAAATTCATTTCGAGAAATCATTTCAATAATAAACTTATTAAACACTGAACAATTAACAAAATATGATTTGTAAAATCAAATCCCATTCCGTTTCAATCAACAAATACATTTACTCTACTGGTTTTGTTGGATTCCAAGGATAAGACCAAGGGCTATTCATGTCGACCAAATTTCTCGTATACCCTGATTTTTCAATCATTAGGGACATATTCCACTGATACGCCCATATTTCATTTGACGAGTCATAACCCATAGTTATGCCCGTTTGTTCTCAATTCAGTATAATTTCACATTTCATATCATCACCTGTATAGGATTTTGCCCATATGTCGACATATTCCTACCACTATGGTCCATAACCAGGTAGAGTATAAAAATACAATTTCATTTATCATATTGTCATGCTCAATTCAAATATCACTTAAAAATTCATTCATAAATTCAAGATCTCAATATCACTTTCGCCGCACTGGTGACATCGGGCCTGCGACCACCGCGTCGGTATTTAATAAAAATATAGCAACATTTATAAACGACTCGAACACACATTCGAGTTCCCATCAATTATTTATTCAAAGCAGTGAAAATATTAAATGCTTAAAAAAATACTTAAAACAAATTTCAGTTCAAATACTAAATAGTACCGAACCAGAAAAGCGTATGCAAATATACTTCTACACGAATACTCTTTTAGTTTCCTCGAGCGTCGGTGTTTTCGGATCCTAAAAATAATATTTAAATATTTAAGAAATCTAATAAACCTTTGGGTCCTAAAAATAATATTTAAGTGTTTTTAATAACTTATATAATTTAATTTGGGTCCCTAAATATTTAAAATTGAGTAACTAATTTATTTATTATTCTGTTGGACGAAATTGCATTGAAAAATAAAGTTTATGGGCTGTTTTAATATGTTTCGGACCTAATTGAAAAGCTAAAGTAAATTCTGGGGCCAAATCAGAAAACACGGAGTGACTAAGTTGTAAAATACTAAAATTTTTGGACTAAACCGTAAAATAGGACCTAAATGCACACGGCAATAAAATTCAAGGACCAAATTGTAAATAATCAGGCTTACTTGTGCACGGCAAAAATCGGAAGGACCAATTCGGAATTTGCCAAAATGCGCACCTGTTCCGCGTTTCGATCTCCTTCAACCTTCAGCCTCTGTTTTCCTTCGTCCGTCACCCACGGCCCACGAGGCCCATTTACGTTCCCGGCGACAAACGGTGACAAAGCAGGTACTAGCGGACTCCTCTCGACGGCGCTGACCTACTCGTGGTCTTATCTCGGACGACTAGTGACAGGAGGCGATGATATTCCGGTTTGAAGCTTCGTTGA
The DNA here is from genome assembly GCA_949640765.1 of Croton laevigatus. Taxonomy (NCBI): domain Eukaryota; kingdom Viridiplantae; phylum Streptophyta; class Magnoliopsida; order Malpighiales; family Euphorbiaceae; genus Croton; species Croton laevigatus. The sequence continues at coordinate 6,895 of CATIWJ010033450.1, read as the reverse complement.
CTTTCTAAACTTTGGGTTTGACTGAGCTCAACCGGCGGCTTCAGGCGACTGGTCAACGGGTTTCACACGAGAAAACTACTCTACTCAACTCAAGGAACAACTCCACAATCTTAGTTTTTGCATTAAACACAGAAAATTCAATCTCAAAATTCAAATTTTTCTTTGGTTTTCGATTTAAACTTCCCACTTCTTCTTTTGTTCTTTCTTTCTTTTTCTTTTTTCTCTTGTCCGATTCTCCTTTTCCCATTCATTGGGTTGGTGACACAATTCCACCAATCAATTCTTGCCAAATCACTAAATTTTCACTTCTTTATATATATATATATATATATATATATATATATATATATATATATATATATATATATATATATATATATATATATATGTTATATTATTATTATTATTATTATTATTATTATTAAAAATAAAGTTTACAACTAATCCCTACGATACCGCTAGTTTAGGTTTACGAGTGTTACAATTCTCCTCGTCTTTTTAAATCAGCTTCGTCCTCGAAGCACGTTAATTCGAAAACAAATACGGGTGTAGATGATGCATCTTTTCTTCAGTTTCCCATGTAGCCTCTTCCACTTTGTGATTCCTCCATAACACCTTGACTAATGGAATCTCCTTATTGCATAGCTTCCGAACTTCCTTAGCTAATATCTGTACTGGCTCCTCTTTATAGGTCATATCTGGCTCCACCTCGATATTGTTCACTGGTAAGATGTGAGATGGATCTGAACGGTATCGTCTCAGCATTGACACGTGGAACACATTATGTATTTATTCTAGCTCTACAGCTAATTCCAAATGATAGGCTACCCGACCAATACGTTCAATGATCTTATATGGTCCGATAAACCTTGGACTCAACTTACCCTTATTTCAAAATCTCAGGAGTCCTCTCCACGGTGATACCTTCAGAAACACTTGTTCGCCAACCGCATACTCAATTTCCCTTCATTTCAAGTCGGTGCATGACTTCTGTCGAACATATGCTTCCTTGAGCCTGCCTTTAATGATCTCTACTTGCTCTACTATCTCTCGAACCATATCCGGCCCAATCATCTTGTATTCACCAAGTTCTATCCAGCATATTAGTGTACGACACTTCCTTCCATACAACGCTTCATATGGGGCCATTTGTATACTACTTTGATAATTATTATTGTAAGCAAATTCCATTAAAGGAAAATGCTTATTCCAGCTGCCCTTAAACTCAAGAACATATTCTCGCATATCTTCCAAAATCTGAATCACATGTTCTGACTGTCCATCTGTTTGAGGATGAAATGTCGTACTGAAATGAAGTTTAGTCCCTAAAACCTCTTGCAGACTTTTCCAAAACTTAGACGTAAATCTCGGATCTCGATTTGATATTATCAAATCCTAGAACTCCGTGCAATCTAACAATCTCTTTAACGTACAAATTAGTTAGCTTGTCCAGTGAGTAATCTTTGCGTACAGGAAGAAAATGCGCTGACTTAGTCAATATCAACGATTACCTATATCGCATTAGGGGTGTCAAAAGTTGACACGACCTGCTAACCCGATACAAACCCGACCTGCTAATAGCGGGTTAGGATTGAGATTTTCAACCTATTTAATTAAATGGGTCGACACGAACCCGACCTGAAAATAAATGGGTTAGGTTCAGGTTGAAAAACTCAACCTGTGGGTCGACCTGTATAACCTGTTTACTGTTCATAATAATAATAATAATAATAATAATTATTATTATTATTATTATTATTTTATGTCCTGTATGTATATAAAATTTGTTTTGCTAAAAAAAAGTATATAAAATTAATAATGTTTGATTTTGAATTAGGCTTTAATATTGAAATCAGGTTATATGGGTTAGGGTCAACCTGAAATTAGCAGATTAAATGGGTTTCAGATTGACTCGTTTAACCCGTTTATCTTAAAAAAGAAAAAAATCTTAAATAGATCAGGTCGACCTGTTTAACCTGTTTATTTAACAGATCAGATCAGGGTTGAGTTTTCTGACTTGCTTATCTAAACAGATCAGATCAGGGTTGGGGGGTTTTCAACCCGAACCTGCTTGACACGAACACTAACCCGACACGACACGACCTGTTTGACACCTCTATATCGCATCATGCTTTTCCCGCATCATCGGAAGTCCTGTTATAAAATTCATAGTTATCCGTTCCCACTTCCAAGTCAGTATACTTATCGGCTGTAGTAGTCCAGTTGGTAGCTGATGCTCTGCTTTTATCTGCTGACACGTCAAGCATTTAGCTACGTAATTTGTGATATCTCTTTTCATTCCTGGCCACCAATAGTACTTTTTTAAGTCCGAGTACATCTTTGCACTACCTGGGTGCATAGTCAATAAACTCGAATGTCCCTCTTGGAGAATCTTCCCAATCACGTTCCCTGTCTTTGGAACAATTATCCTTTGTCCAAAGTACAAACTTCCATCATCTACAATGCGAAAATTTTTGTTCTTTCCTGCTTGGATTTCTCTTATCCATTTCTGAGCCTGGTGATCTTCCTTCTGTAGCTCTTTGATTTCGTACAGAAGCACTGGCTGCACTTGCATTTCTGCTAACACTTCGTCATCAGCTGTTGTTGTCACTTTGACTTGCATAGCCCTTAACGCATGCATCATCTTTCTACTAAGCGTATCTGCGAAAATATTTGCTTTTCCTGGGTGATAACGAATCTCGTAGTCGTAATTTTCTAATATCTGAATCCACTTTCTTTGTCTCATGTTGAGATCCTTTTTGGTCATTAAGTACTTCAAACTTTTGTGATCCATGTACAGATAACATTTCTCGCCGTATAGATAGTGTCTCCATACTTTAAACGCCAGAATGATCGCTGCCAACTCTAGATCATGCGTTGGGTAGTTTTTCTCATATGGCTTCAACTGTTGTGAAACATAGGCTATAAGTTTCCCTTTTTGCATCAGCACACATCCCAATCCATTATGTGACACATCGCTATAAATCACGAAATTCTTTTCAGATACAGGTTGAGTAAGTACTAGTGCCTTTGTGAATTTCTCCTTCAACGTTTCAAATTTTGCTAACAGCTCTCTGTCCACTAGAATCTGGTATCTTTTTTCAACAATTTCTTCATTGGTGCTGCAATGATAAAAAATCCCTTCACGAACCATCTGTAGTATCCAGCCAATCCCAGAAAACTTCCTACTTCTATTACAATTCTCGGTGGTCTCTAACTCACCACTGCCTCAATCTTCTTTGGACCCACATGAATACCTTTTGCTGATACAACATGTCCCAAAAAAATCACTTCACTAGTCAAAAATCACACTTACTGAGCTTCGCATACAGCTACTTTTCTCCCAACATCTGTAGAACAATTAAGAGATGCTTGTCATGCTCGTCACGATCTTTTGAGTAGACCAGGATATCATCTATGAAAACTACAATGAATTGATCTAAGTACGGATGAAAAATTCAATTCATAAGATCCATAAAGACTGCTGGCGCATTCGTAAGTCCAAATGGCATTACCAAGAACTCATAATGCCTGTATTGAGTCCGAAATGCAGTCTTTGCAATGTCTTCTTTCTTGACCCCCAGCTGATGATATCCTGACCTCAAGTCAATCTTTAAGAACACTACAGCTCCCTTTAGTTGGTCAAACAAATCATCAATACGTGGTAACAGGTATTTGTTCTTTATTTTTAGCTTGTTGAGTTGTCTGTAATCCACGCACATTCTCATCGATCCATCTTTTTTTTTTCACAAACAACACGGGGACTCTCCACGGCAAAACACTTGGCCTTATAAATCCTTTGTCAAGCAATTCCTGCAGTTGCACCTTTAACTCCTTCAACTCTGCAAGTGCCATTTTGTAAGGTGCTATCGATACCGGTGCTGCTTCTAGATAGGTATCGATCTCGAATTCCACCTTTCTGTGTGGTGGAAATCCTGGTAGGTCATTCAGAAACACATATGGATAGTCATATACCATAGGTATGTTTTGACTTTGCACCACACTCTTATCAGCTTCTAGTGCACTTACCAGATATGCTTCACAACCTTTCTGGACTAACTTCCTCGCTTTTATCGCCGATATAATATTGTTCATATAGTCAGCCCTCTTTTCGATAAAAACTACTTCCTTATTACTTGTAATTTTTAACATCAACCTTTTTTTCTCACAATCTACTATAGCTTTGTATTTTTCTAACCAATTCATTCCTAGTATAGCATCGAATTCTCCAAAAGGAAGTTCTATTAGATTCCCTAGGAACTTTTTCCCATGGATCTCAATTGAACACCCTTTTATCACCTTATTAGCTATAACTTCCCTTCCTATGGGGTTGGTTACTAACATTCTGATTTTATCAATTTCTACAGGCAATTCTTTCAGTTTATCATATGACATGCTTACATATGAACGCGTAGATTCAGGATCAATCAAAGTGTATATAGGCATGTCATACAAATGTAACATACCAGCTATCACATTAGGAGCTTCTTCTTCTTCCTCCCGAGCTCTCATTGCATAAACTCTTGCTGGTGCACTGGGACCTAGTCGATTCACTGACTTCGATCTCCCACTCTGGAAACTCTGATTTCCTCCACGACCACGTCCTCTTCCTCTGCCTGCAGCTGATTGGGATTTTTTTGTTGGTGCAGCACTGCGTCCTTGCAGCTTCGGACAATCTCATCGGATATGTCCCGGTTCTCCACATTTCCAGCATACATTCGGTGCATCCGGTGCATACCAACATTCACCACTATGCTTTTTACCACAATGAACATATGGTGGCACCGATGAACCCTCAAAACTAGTGCTCTCACTTGCAGCTCCGCTTCCTCTTCTATATCCTGGATTATTTCTTCTTTGACCTCGATCGGTTCCTCCTCATGTTCCTCTGTCATTGCTAGCAGATGCCTGTGTATTGGATCCCCTTGACTATCCATAACCACCTCCTCTATACCTCTTCCTGGAGCTTTGTCCACCACTGGAACCTTAGAAATGATCCCTTTTCTGTTGGTTCCACTGGTAACAGTTTCTCCGATTCATCTGGACTCTCTCCACATCCAGTGCTTGATTCAATACCCGAGAGAAATCTGTATATCCCGGAGCCACTATCTGTTCCTGTACATCGTCATTTAGCCCGTTGATGAACTTCTGACATTATTCTTCCTCAGTCTCTATCAGCCTCCTTCCATACTTACTTAAGCGGGTGAACTCTCTTTCATACTCTACCACTGTCATCCTACCCTACCATAGGTACACAAATTCATCCCGCTTTATAGTCAAATAAGCCTTCGTAATGTACTTCTTCCTGAATTTTATCACGATGAAATCCCACGTTCTCAGCTCTGGTGCTACTCTTTCTTTAATGGTGTCCCACCAAATAGATGCTTACTTAAGTAATAAGGACGTAGCACATGCTAACTTATCCTCAAGATCGGTACATCTGAGCTGTTCCTGTACCTTAAGTGTACTATCTAACCAATGTTCATCTTCCTTAGAATTATCACTTTGACTGGCTTTAAACTCCTTCGCTCTGTACTTTTGCAGCTTTTCAATTGGCAGCTTCCTCTCTCTTTCAATTACACTGGTGGGGGTACCTGTGCTGGTACTGGCGTTGGCACTGGTGCTGGCGCAGGTACTGACGGCCCAGCTCCTGTAAGCCGATGTATAGTTGCCACTAGCTGTTGCATCTATTGCAACAATTTAGCTTGACCTGGAGCTGCCATTGGTGGTGCCCGGTTACATGTTCCTGCCCCTTTCTGGGTTCAGCAGACGTCGAGACTCGTGATTTAATTTCCTCATTCATTCGTCACAATTCTCATAATATCTTACAAAAGAAATAGCAATTACTCAGTTCCCAGTACTATAAATTCTATACGGTACATAAAACAATTTTAAATAACTAAACTTAAGTTAGTACGCAACACTCAATTTTATTTATCTATAGGAAATTTTTGTAAACATATTAACACTACTACCGATCCCCACTATGTATAGCAAAAATTGGGTATCGATACTTTTACTGTTCTAGGTCAAAAATATGTACAAGTATTTACAAAACCTACTAAACTCCATGTTTCATCCTATGCCAGTCTCATGCATGTGGTGGAGATCCTGGAGGATATGTGTTAAAATTTGAACCTCTCCCTAACATATCCTCATTATCTACTACTGCTCCCGACTCATACTCTGAGGGTCCTGTAACATTTGATCCCAGCACATTTATCTCTCTTATCAGGCGTCTCACCTCATCCTGCAGACTAGCTCTCTCTCTATTAATCTAGTCTATGTAATGATTCAGTTCAGCGTATGCATCACACATAATCTCCTTAAATCTCCTCAACTTGAAAAGACATGGTTTTGCTTAATTTTTTATTTTAAATGGCTTGTTAGAGTTGTGCTTCTTTTGGTTGATTGGCCAAAAAGTACACTTTGGTATTTATGGGCAAATGTTGTTAACCTATTTAATTGTAAATGCAATAATTAATGGAAAAAGTCAATTATCGATTAAAATTATGTACTCATAATTTTAATTTCTCATTTAACAATAGAACGCAGGCAGTTGATATTTTATTAGATTTCTTACGTTTAACATGGTTTTCCACCATAACTTTCATATTTTGTTGCAATTTGTGAAAACCTTAGTTTTCAGGTGATCGGAGATTTTAAACTTTTGTAATTGCTGGTAGTATTTTGATGCTTGTAAGTACTTAGAACGACAAGAGGACATTTTGAGAATATTGCTGTATTTCTGGTCTTAGAGGTATAATAATTATTTTGGGTTTTAATCAAAATTATTTAATAATAGTAGTAATAATAATAAAGTAATAATAGTAATAATATCAGTAAATATAAATGGGGAAAGACATAAATTGAGTTTGGGTAATTGTTAAAATAA
>CATIWJ010033433.1:0-10948 GCA_949640765.1 Croton laevigatus | reverse complement strand
TAATGACCCAATCAAGGTTCCCTTAGGTACCCAAATTGTGTCATATACTTCCTTTTAAGTGTCCATAGGTCACTCATACATTATAGATTAAAAATTTGAAAGATTTGGTCTCAAAATACTTATAGTGCAAAATTGACAATTTTAGTTTTCTTCAGAGGACCATTCGGCCCAACCTTAGTGCATCTAGGGGAAAGTGCATTTTTTTCTTATAAAAATTGTTTTTGAACACCTTTTAATATATTAGGGAGGTAAGAGAAAACCTCACTTCAAAATTCTTTCTAGATAATTTATGAAAATTCCCCAAAATTTATGCTTCATTTATGACAACTTTGTAGGTTTAGGTTTAAACAACATTTTGACTATTCAAATAGTATTTTGATATCTAGTAACACATTTACACAAAATATAAATACAAATACATGACATCAAGGAAGCTAGGCCATTCGGCCATACCAAGAAATCAAAGGAAAAATTGGAAATTTTACAAGTTAAGGTACCAGACCTTGAATTCAAGCTTGCCTTAGCACTTTATGACTCTTCTCTATGCTTTTCTTCTTGATTTCCTATAAGAATCACATGTTTATTTAGTACTCATAAACCCTAGGTTATAAGAACATAAAGCTATATGACAATTCCTTGCAATTTCTATTGAAATTCCTAACTACATAAGCTTAAATCACCATTTCCTATCATTTTTCAACTTCATCTTCAACCTTTTGTATGAACCCTAACCTTTCCCACTTTCTTCCATTCTAGGGTTCATATGGAAAGTGAAGAAATCATTGATTTGATCACATATACTTGTTTAATTCTATCTAGGAATGAAAAACTAAGCTAGAAATCATGAAATTCAAGTATGGAAAGGATGGTTTACCTTAGAATTGCTTTCTTCTCTTTTCTTCAATGGAGGCCGAAGTTTTCTAATGGAAAATGGAAGATTTTTGTTTCATTTTATGTCTTGAAACTTCCTTTATATGATGAATAATGATTTATTCTTGATTTATTTAATTTCTTGAATTTTGATTGGTGGAAGAATGCTTAGTCATTAGGTTGGTTGGCTAGGAATGGACCAACACATTAAAAATCTTTTCTTATGACTAAAATGGTGCCTAAACTTGTGTAAAATGTCTATTAGCCTCATCCTTGGAAAAATGACAAAAATGCCCTTGTAGAAAAACCCGATATATCTTTCAAACCGCGCGTTTTCTGAAAATTCTGTCACTTCGTTGCGACCAGTAAACTCCCGAGATTTCATATTTATGATCAATTTTAGGCAATATCAAGACTCTACGCAACTTTTTACAAAATTACGCTTAGGTCCCTAACACTGCCTCTGAAGCCCATTGAGCCCCGTTGAGTTTCTTTGGCCTATCTTTATCTCCGGATGCGCTTGTTATCTTTTCAAAATCTTTATTTATCATACATTTCCCATTACTTACATTATTTACAGTCACTTTACAGAGCTTCCCAGACTGTCGCCCGACCTCGATGCCCTGTTGGGTCCCGTGTCGTGCATGTACTTAGCACTTACTTGGAATACCTGGAAAAAGAGGACGTTACACAAGATTTCAGACTTGTTTGTAAACAAATAGAATTTAGAGGGCGTTTTTTTTTTTTTGTACAGCTTGAAGAGTGCAAGGGCTATTTTAGATTTTTAGTAAAACACAGCAACTTGAGCTATATTTTATACAGCTCCACTCACTGTTTTGAATATTGGGTTTAGAGTTTGAAATGCATGTTACGTAAAAAGTTGACGTTTGGCCACTGCTGCTACGCTGCCTCTTAGTAAAGCTTCGTTCTAATTGTGAAAAAGGAGCGGCGTGATTTGGCTAACCACGATTCTTGAGGATCAGATGTGGGTTATGAGTTTGAATTTGAAATTAAGAAGGGAGAGTAAGTATTTGACAGAGATTGGGTTTCCTTCAAAAATTCAAAATATAGTTTGGAACGAGTGTACAGGGACTAGAAAAAAAAAGCACAGAGACCAAAAAAGAGGGAAATTGGAATCGAAGGATAGTCTGGTATGGGTTTTATTGAGAGACGAGAAAAAAAAAACCAGGGAAAGGAACAAGTTGTAGGAGAGATCGGAATTTTGAAACCAGAAAAAAAAAGAGGAAACCAGAAGAGGATCGATCAAGAAAGCAACGAGAGATTCATCACTGAAAATCGAAAAAATACTGGTCTTGTTGGTGTTTGATTTGCAAGTTTAATTGAAGGACAGCTTTCGTTCTTAAGAAGGGGACTCACATTCAGAAATCAAAGAAGAACACCAATTTTCTGACCAGATAATTAGTTCCGATTGGGAGATAGATTAATTCCGGCGATCGATTAAAGAGGGACAGTTTGCACATCGTAAGGGAGGAGGGGAACGAGTCAAAGCAAAGCCCATCTAAAAGTTCAACTATCAAATGGTAACATTTTAAGGTTAAATCTAGTATTCTAGATTTTACTCTTGGTAGAAAGTTTAATGTCTTCCCCTTTCCATTTTTATGTTCCTAAATTGATTTTTGTTGGGATTGTAATTGTGATGATGAACTAATTTTGCTTATGTCTGAATTGAGATGAATCTTGGGACTATTGTTGATAATTGTTTCATTTGATTAATTGATTTTTTATTCGTTGTTGAGATTTAATTGTGGTTTAATTTGTTTGAACTAATTTTTACCGGTGTTATTAATTCCATTTTTCTTTTGCATTATGAGTTTGAGAAAACCTCATGTAAATTGATTATCCACAATTAAAAGGAGTTGCATGAAAACCTAGAGATAGGTCGACATAAATCCTCTGGATTGGAGTCAAATTCAATATTGGAAACTCATAAAATGAATTAATGCAAGATGAGGGATTTTAATTAGAAAAAGATTTCAATTAATCAACCTATGATTAGACGTTAATTAGCTCGAGATAGTGATTAATATAATTTAGGAGTTCTGTCACATCTGAAACTCTGTGAAATTAGAAATACGGTGACACTAGCTAATAATCGAAATAATTAATTAAATTTTGGAGAAGAAAATTAAATATTGAGAATTAGCTAATAAATAAATAAAGATTTTAATTAGAGTCTGTTGAGAATTCAACAGTAAAATATAGTCTAGTAAATACTTAAGTCGAGATAATGATTAATTCTATCAAGGAAATCAGGAGCAAATTAATAGATGTAATTTAGAATTAAATGCTAATGAGGGGTAAAATTTGGAAGTTATATTATTTAGAGGACCAATATATAATAATAATAATAATAATAAGTGGAAGATAAAGAAAGAAGCTGAAGATAGAAATGTCTGGAAAAATGGCAGATGGAAAAAAAAAGGAAGAAAAGGCAAGATACAAATGGAAGCTGAGGAAAGGAGGGCGTGGAGAGTAAGAAAAATTCAAATAGAACCCGATGGTAAGTTGAGTAACCACTCTTTAGCAACGTCTTTTAATGAGAACTGAAAAGCTCTCAACTTGACTTGATCTTTTGAAATATCCTACGGCCTCATGCTTGAACACATTCCATAGAATTCCTTCAAGTGATTTTATGGGTTCTCATTTTTCATTCCATGAAAAGTAGAAAGTTGATGGATCAGCCCAAACTTTAACTTAAATGGTACCGCCAGGTCGGGGTATGTAATACAAAGGGGCTGCTGATCTACAGGGGGCTGCTTGTAGCTCCCTAATAGTACGGTTTTCCGCCATCTCTTACTCTTCATATTCGATTGAGGATTCTTCAAACTTTGGAATAAATTCGGTTGAAGTTTCAACCAAATTAGCAGTTAAACTATCCGGATCAAGTATAGAACTTGCTTCTGTCCTTTTCTTTTCTTTTGTTTCTTTTCTTAATACACGGGCTGTTTTCTCTATCTCTGGATCAAACTCCAATTGTAAATTTTCAAACCTGGTCATCCAAGGAAACAACTAACAGTATAGTATGGTAATCCCTGGCAATGGCGCCAAAATTTGATGGGTGTCAAAACCACTAAAAGTAAACCTGCTCTTCCAAATTAAACAAAAATCTATAAATTGGGTGAGAAGGGTCGAACCCAAAGGATTAACCTTGCCCAAGGCTAACCAGAACTGAAATAGAAAATTGAAAATTAAAGTAAAAATGGGGGATTTTAAGAACTGAAACATTAAAAATGAAAATAGCCAGCAAAATAAAATAGATTTCAAAAATTAATAGGAAACAAGCTCAGTCAAAGGTAATCCGTGGTATAAAGTTCATTGAATTGATCATCAGCTCTAGATTAACTCTTCAATTAAATATCACAGACAAGTTATAATCAGAAAGAACGTCGATCCAACCAATCTTTCCTTAATTTTAGGTTATTAAGATATAATCTAATAACAACCCCTAATCAACAAACAACTATAAGTACGACGAAAGATTTAATTTGCCAATTGCATTAAAAACTAGAAAAACCTTGCCTTAACCAACAAAAACTATGAGAATTCATTTAAATCAGATTATGACTTCACTTAATATTACCCAAAAATCTAGTCACAATCAAGTTATATCAATCGCCACTTATATCAATTCGACTAAACAATTATGGATTTAGTCTAGTTGATTAGTTATGTAAATTCCTATTAGATGAACAAAGGACTCTGTTTGATCAAATAACAGAAATAAACTAAGGATATATTTTTCTAATAAGCCAAAAACATAAATGCAATATCAAATCAAAGAGTATTGAAGTACATTAAGGTCTTACAATCGTAAAGAACTTCAACCTTGAATTAACCCTTGACTGAAAAAGGGTACTTAGCCACACATGGTCATGAAAACACTGTTGTTCTTGAGGAAATAAAACCTAAAAAAAATGTAATTAATTGAGGGTGAAAACAGAATACTTTTTTAAAGACCTAAATTGTGCTTATATAATAATAAAACTGGGCCCCATATAAATATAACAAAATTGGGCAGCAAAATAACATTCAAGTCTCCTTCCTAAATTATAATTCAAGCCTAAAATGGCTATTAAAAACGTGGGCCAATAGCCAATTGAATTCCAATCCAGTGCCCCCTTCCTCAGTTAGCCTTGCCCAATGCTAACTCCTAGCAGCATAAAAAATGTCCATTTTGCTTTGACTTTGACTCCAATATTTCAAAACTCGATTAATTATGGTCCTTTTGCTTCCTTTTTGTCAAATCCAACAATTCCTAATCAAAATAAGAAAAACTAAATAAAATCTCATAATTAAGCATATTAAATACCAAATAAGCACAAGATTAGGAACTAAAAACATATTGGATTTGTGAGTTATCACAAATGCATATAACAAATTGCTCTTTATTAATATTTCATCAGAAAATTACACATTTACAAACACCAGGAATACCCTCCGTACCAATATTAAGCTGCTATTCATTACACTAACCAACAACCATTATCTTCACAGTCTTCATAGCCTTACAACCTATGAAGGCAACCTCTGTATTAGGTGGACTCATAGACTAGAGAACGGAAAATGAACGGCGTCCATGTAAGGGCGACCTCCGAACAAGGAATTGTCAAGGTCAATATACCGCTCTCCCAACCGGTATACAGTTAATATGATCAACATAATGACCTCTGCCCTGCTCATCTCATAGATAAAGGACGGAGGTTCGGCCACTTTTAACATTGCCTCACAAAAAGCAGAACATTTCACTCCGTGGTCAGACAACGCCACAATCACTATACCGATCATACTCTCTCAAGCCCCCGCCACCGGATGAGAAGAATAGGGAACCTTGGATCTCCTCTAACCATAACTCAGGTGAGGAGGCATAATACCTGAGCTACATCGATATAGAGAAGACCAAAAGGAGGCGCCGAGCTTGTCACGATCCAAATTCGAGGGTCGAGATCGACGTGCAACCAAACCGAAGTATGACTACACAAGCCATGATGTTAACTTAAACGAAGAAAATTAAATGCAAACCAAACTCTAAATTCAAAAGTTCAAAGTTCAAAATTCAAATGCATTTAAATGAAATTCAATTATTCTAAGTTCCAACACTAAATCCAAAGCTAAAATGCTCATAATCCTATTACACCTAAATGGGTTCAGACAAAGTCCGCCCAACAAAACAAATATCCGGAAATCTCTAGACGGAAGGGAAACTGAAAATAAACCAAACTAATTACTATCAACACCTGAGCAAACGGTCCGTAAAGAAGAAAGATGGAACCCGCTAAATGAATTAACCTGCAACAAGATCTATAAGGGTGTGAGCGTTATATATAGGTGCTCAGTAAGTCCATGAATGGCAGGAAAGACTAGAAACAACATAATATAGCAAAAACAACTTGTAATCAAACAATATGGCGTGTCAGGGCTAAGAATCCAATGTTTGATAACATGAGTCCGAAGACTAAACAGGAGTCCGAAGACTAATAGCAGGAGTCCGAAAACTAACATAAATTTGCCTTATTTGACACACCACAACAAGTATATATAGCATCAATATAGCAAGTAATCAAATTTATCCAATCAACACACAGACTCTTTCCCGTCTCTACACATGCAGAAGGTCTGGTTGTAAAAGAAATATTATTATACGAAATGAAACAATAATATATAAGAAGGACTTATATAGTATATATGGTATTTGTTAGCAAATAACATGCCACAAACAAAGTAAATACACCCATGGAACTTACCTGATTCGCAGAGCAATCCAAACACCCTTATAAAACTATTGACCCAATAGACCAGCTTGATTACCACCTAAATAAATCATAACATGGCTTCCCAAATCAATACTCAATCGACTGAAATGATAAGAATGAGGTATGCCGTGCATGTCACAAAGTCAACGAATACTAGTGGCAATTTCAAAAACTCCACATAATTCAAACAACTCAATATCTACCAACACAAATAAACAATTAAAATAATTAAGACTCCCCCTAAATATTCCACTAAATTAGTCTTAACACAAAATTGTGTAATTTTTTTTTCAGAAAAAAACATCAACCAACGTTCAATAACCAAATTGACCAAACAAAATAATTACTTTAACTGAAGTTTCCATTAACCTTCCATTTAATCAAATTCAATCATTTGAACTCTAACCAGTCAACACACAAAATAATCTAATATATTACCATTTTCTAATTGTATTCTATAACACTAATAGATTAATTTATCACTTATTTAACTCTAGTAGATTAATTTATCACTTATTTAACTCACTGTTAAATAAATTCCAATGTTTAAAATATTAAATTTATATATTCATCTAAATTTGTTTAATACTGGAATGAAAATAAACATAAAGTTCCAAAGCCAAACTGAAAGCTGATAAAAACAAAAGCATCAAATGAATAAAAAGATACACAACCGGCAGATGGGTAGCGAAAATTTTACCAAAGGCCCTTAACACTAATCACAAATTCCAGCATTTAAAGAACATATAAATAAACATTAAATAAAATTTCAGTCTGCCAACTTAAATCACATCACAACCAAACAAAATTTATTCAGCAATTACCCAAATGATGCTTAGAATATACCTTATGCCTAGACTAGTACTGCTGAACCCAACAATAAAAATTTCCAAGAGCCTCTCAAAAATATGCTTTCTACCTGAATAATCTTCTCCAAGCCTAACCCAAGACCAAGCTTCAGCCACACACAAGGCACCACCTCAACGCCGAACCAACCAAGATAGCGCGCGTCAGCCTTTTTGCTCCAGACTCCAGACGCCAGACGTTAGCCTGCTGTGGGTCCCGCGCCACTGACTCCTTTTCTTCTTTCTTGCGCCGAATCCAAGGTTCACACCCAAATTTCTCTAGCACAAAACCCTAGGACTCTCTTTTTTTTTTCCTGTCAAACACTACTTCCCTTTTCTTATATACTACCCCAAAACCTAACCCATATTACTTAATATAATTATTACTTATCTATTTTTTTTATTAATATAAACAACACAGCATCCAAATTACTCATCCCACTCAATTTTACGCAGTGTTTTTAATTTTTATTCTTTACCGCCAGCATAGTTTGTATTATTATTATTATTATTATTATTATTATTATTATTATAAGCAAAATACAAAATGCCAAATTAATTAATTTGACCTTCTAAATTCAAATTACCGCGTTAAATTCAAAACAACCATCATATCATTCCAAATATTAAACAAATTCTAATAATATCAAATCGCTACCGACTAAATACAAGAGTGCTAAAATTCATTTTCACTCTTATTCTAAAAAATCCTCAAAGATATTCCCAATCTCTGAATCTCTAAAAATTGAGGGTTTCACAATCTTACCCACTTAAATGGATTTCGCCCTCGAAATCTCAGTTATAAATTTATTAACAAAACAAATCTTTTTACTCTGATTTCACACAAAACCGGAAAGTGTAGCCACTTAGTATGCGTTGTTATGGTTGATCAGGCCATAACTGCGCAATCCTAAGCACTAACAACAGTCTAGTTTTGATCCTATTAGATTTTATTATGTAACTAGTTTGAAATTTCAAAATCCAACAGCAAATACCAACATATTCCAAAATCAAATATCAAATAGCGCTTAGCGTTAAATCTCCAAAATCAAATAACAAATCCAATAGCGCTCAGCGCCTAATCTGAACTAACATTAATATCTCAATTCCTTACCTATAAGTCCAAAAATATCCATTCAAATTCAATAAAACATAAATTATCCATCCATAAAGCTCAACACATACAATGCAATGTAATGCAAATGCATGAATATAATATTAGGTAAAAAATGCATTCTAATATTCTAAAATACTACAGAGCTCGACATGAAGGAAGCAAATATACTGCTCTGTAAAGTATGCGCACTGCATGCTATATGTTTTATCTTTTGCCAATGGAGATCTGTAAGATACAACAAACATAACGAAGCCTCCCATAATGATAAAACTTCATTAGATCTCTTAACAAAAGTTAGGGCCGTTCTCCCCGTCAAGCCTTCACAATTGCGACTACAAATGCTTGGTGTAGCTCATGTCGCCATGACAATTAACGCCTCATAGACGGGACTCGAATGGGATTGGAACCACCTTCACAGGCCCCGACCATATCTCAAGCTGACCAAAATCACTATCTTTCTCACTCATTACAGTACTAAAACTATCAAATAATCACAGTAGAAAAAAACCATGGCAGCATCATCCTTTTATAGGCCAAATCGTTTACATTCCCAAGAAAAACACATTAATAACAGTCCAAATGACTAAGGCACCCTTACAGACCTATTACTGCATTAGGGACAACTTGGTAATAGGCCAATTATTCACTAAAACACACACCAAAAACTCGAAAACTGAGGGCATAATAAGGTCACGCCTTAATACTGCAGCCAAGACATGAAATAACTTGGACCCCGGGGGCATCTGTAAACCTCCCTACCCATTTAAGGACCAAACCTGCGCTTGGACCCATGGTTAGAATGTCAATTATCAAGACTCAACAGAGAGGTCGCTTATAGTGATCTTGTCACCCAAACGGAGCTAAGGCACTCCTCAAGCTCATCCTCTGACGAGCTCGACCTCTACCTTAACCCTGACATGTACCATACACCTATTATTGACAGATTACCGACTATACACGTGGCCTCTCCTACGGTTGCCCATACGGACATAACCAATACCTTCCAATAGTATCCAAACCATACCGTTCACTGTAGAGGCACTGGCACTAGACCACTATAAATACCCAACCCGCTATAAATGATCCATTACAACCATTCAGTCTACAATTATATTCTTTTTAAAATATGAATTGAATATAATGGATAAATCATAAATAATTATATAATATTCCTTATTAGGATATAATTGAATTTAATTAATTAATAATTAAAATATAATTCCATTTGAATTTATTAATTGATAACTAAAATAATTTTCCTTATAGAATATGATTTGAATTTAATTAATTAATTATTATAAATAATTATATAGAGACAATTTTACCCTCGATAATATAAATTTTATAGGGGCGTTTTTGGCAAAGCCAAGTGAACACCCCAAATTCTCACATTTAGATATACTAGATTTTTATTCACTACTTTTTACATTATTATGAAATCCCTAATTTTTTTCACTATTACACTATATTATCCTTTACTATGATATTTTAGGAATATTTTTGAAAAATTTGACATAATATTTCAAGAATATTCGTAAAAAATGGACTAAATGACGATATAGTATAATAATGTCAAATATTTGGAACATTTTAATAATTATGTAAAAATCAAGTGACTAAATAATAATATTAACTAAAAATCAGGGACGAAATCAAAAATTTCTGTACATACAATAGTGTTGAAGTTGGTTGTACAATAAAAACTCTTTAAATTAATGTTCGGTAAATTAATAAACTCTTTAAAATAATAAATTTGTCTAGTCCCGAGTTGGGCTAGTTGAAAAATTACAAAAATCGATAAAATAATAAGATAATCATTTTCTGGGAGACCCCTTTATAATTTTACGTCCCACGAAAATCATAAATTAATAATTCTTAGAAATTGAAAAAATAATTATTACAATTTAGTGAAATATTATTCTATAGTTGTTTATTTTCTTTTAAAGTTCAAATCTAGTTAAAGTTTATCTCTAACTTCTCTTATTGCATTCGATCGTTTTGGCATTGTGTTTTCGAATTGTATCATAAAGTTATGAAGAGTTTTAGATGCAAAAAATGATTCCTTTTGCATAACAGGTTTCAAGGGCGTCGTATCATCTTCTGTTTATTATATACATACAATGAATTTAGTTTATACAGAAATCTGAAATTCGTTGAATCGACTAAAAACTCTTTAAATTAAAAGTTATAAATTTATCGATAAATTAAAAACTATATAAATTAATAAATTTCACGGGTCCCGACATTATTCATTTATAGAATTTTTACTGTAATATGAAAATTTTTTGTGCACCATAGCCACTATTCATTCACTTGTATTGACGTTAGACTTATATTTGATGGAC
>CATIWJ010033385.1:0-47530 GCA_949640765.1 Croton laevigatus | reverse complement strand
TAACTGTAATTAGTTACAGTAGTCAATAATTCTGTTAAGAGGAAGAGCTTCCACGAGTTTCTATACTCTTCTAAGCCCTTCTATATTAAATATATATATAGGAATCTGAAAGAAGAATTGTATTGTAAGTTGAAAATTATTTAATAACAGAAATTGGAATTTTTCTCTAATCTTGAAAGTTGTTAAATTATAAGTTAGTTTCACATAAACACTTTACTGCTTATTTTTAATCTGATTATAATTTAAAAAATTGTTATACACAATAAATTAAAAAGCATCAGGAAAAAAAACACCTGTAATAAAAGAATTTTAATTTTTGAGTTTCTCAAGTATTTAGCTTTTGGTGATCATTTTTAAAGTAATATTCAGCAGGATTGTTCACGAAAATTTATAATATGCTATTGGATCACATCGTGTAGATTTTATAAAAACAATTTTAATTATAAATTTGATTCATGCGTAAAATAAAACTGTTTTTAAATCATATTCTTTTTTTTAATTAATCCATGAGATGTCCGAGACCATGTACATTTCACAGTTCATATTTAGCTTGACTTTCTACTAGCACTAGAAAGAAATGCCATTTTAAAATCTTTGTTTAGCCTGATTTCATACGCGTCTGAAAAAAAGATGCTGGCCCAGAAATTTTTTTAACTCCACGCAATATCGAATATATCACATGATCATATTTAAGGAGTAGTTTGGTCACTAACTGAGCTACCCTACTAAGTTTATTCCATATTCTTTATTTATGTATACAAATACGTTTATGAACATGAAATAAGTGAGATATATGATTCAAAATTATACTATTATCAACGCATAAAAAAAAAGCTATATCATCAAAATTTTTGATGTTTAAAAAATATATGCAATTGAAAATAGAGTGGTTAATATAAATTTTTTTTTCCTTGGTCTCCAAAGAGGGAGTTCGGCTAAATTAGTCAATAACATTTATGTTAGCTATTTATGTTAGTTATTTTTAGTAAAAACCAATAATCTATTAAAAGCTAAAATTATAAATTAACGAGGTTAATTATTTAAAAATTAATTATAAATTTCAGTAAGATAATTTAAAAAGAGGAATGCTAACACACACTACATTTTAAAAAATATAATGTTTTTAGATCAAATTCACCCTAATATGAATTTTTTTTAACAATTTCACCCTACACTTAAAATTTTGGACTAAATTGAAATATAACAAATTTTAAAACAGTCCTTCCATAATCCATAGTGGCTAATATAATATTTTCACTAAACTTTGAATTTTATATCACATGTTCACCCTAAATTAAAATTTGTGAATTGTATGAATAACACCTCAAAATAAACTTGCATCTACTCACACCTTAATTTGTAAACTTTATATTAACATAAGCTTCTTGAATGTAATTAAAAAATAAATTTAATATTTTGACCCTTTTAAGTTAATTAAAATTTAATCATGATTAAAAATGTTTATTAATAATTTTTCCTTATAAATAATATTTTTTTAGAAATATCTGAGATTTTTGCCTCAACTAATTTATACTAAATCTATGTCATGCACCTAGTAGAGGTGGGCGAGTCTCCCAACAGAGATTGCTGCATATGCTAGATTTTAAACCCGAGACATACTTAAGCGAATCCAATTCAAAAAAAAATTTTATATGCTAATTCAAATACAAATTATAGATATTCCAACTTTATATTTTACATTTTTAGTTTGTCAAATTTAATTATTATAATTTTCATATTAAGTATTTATTTTTGCATTAGAATAAATAATCCTTTATCAAGATAAAATTTCTATAATTTTTTTTTTTGGAAAATATAAAAATTTGTTGCCTTTTTAATATACAATAAAAATACATGTAAAAAATTAAAATAAATGAAATCAAAATAAGATTTCTATTTTTATAATAAAAATAAAGATCAAGTTAATAATTACAAAATTAAAATATGAGATTAAAAAAAATTACTCTCACTCTATGACTTAATATGTATTTTTTAGTAAGTTGAGAGGATCCAAAATATTGATTTTTTTTTCAATAAGTTGCTATTAATATATAATTTTATAAATTAAAGTGTTATTAGCATAAAGTATATTTTGGGGTGTTTTTCATATAATTTGTGAATTTCAATTTAGTTGTTATTTTGAATTTAAGTGAAAAATATGGCCCAAAATCTAAATTTGAGTGAAAATATTATATTTCAAAATCTAAATTTTGCAATAGCCACTAAGAAAGACTATTCCAAAATTTGTAGTATTTTTCAATTTGGTCCAAAATTTAGGTATGGGGTGAAATTATCACAAAAAAATTTATATTATGGTGAATTTGTTACAAAGCTAAAAATAGGGTGAAAAGCTTACATTCTAAAAGTTTAGAGTGAAAATATAACTTAAACCATCTAAAAATATATGATAATATGGAAAATAAAAATATAATAATAAATAATTAAAATTTTAGTGGTGACCTTCATATGGTAACATAAATTAATTTTAAGACTAAACTAATAGTCATACTTGAAATGAGACTATAGTTGAGCATTTTATCTGATCTACTCCAAACCCGCAATTAGGGCTATAAATGAGTCAAGCCAAATTGACAATGCCAGGCTTGAGCTCTACTCCGTAAGAGTTTCTCAAGACTTAGAGCTCATATCACTTGGATTTATGAAAATTTGAACTCAACTTACAACGTGTCCAAAGCTTAGCTCGTGAGCTTTACTGAAGCTCGGATTGATAGCTCGACTCATAAGTTCACTCAAAAATTGACTCGATTAGGCTCAACTTGGTAAAAAAAATAAAACAATGTCGTTTCGTCAAACTTAGTAAAAATATCTTTCAAGATGAATTGTTTTGCAAGCTTGTTCTATAAGAGGCTAGTAAACATCCTCGCAAACACTCAAACGACGTTGTTCATGAATCAATTCGCAACCTTGTGAATAAAGTTAAATTTCGGATTGTTTATTTAATAAGCTCAAATCATGAGTTCAAGCTAGACTTGTGGCTTCATGAACAAATTCGAATGAGCTCTTGACAAGCGAAGATATAATTTATTAACGAGTGCTTTAGTTCATTTACAATGTTACCCATAATGATCTAATGTGCACATGGATGGTTCAACTCAACATATAGGAGTGTGGATGGATATGGATAGAAAAAATAAAAAAAAACTCAGTTGCATGTTTAGAAAATGATGAGTTTTAGAATACTTTCGCACTTACTCGTACAAGGATATTATAATAATTAATTTACCTACAATGAAAAAGAATTAATTTTCCTGAATCATGTGAAAAAATATTAAACATTTTATTATTTTAAAACCATACTCGTCAATTTGTTTGTAGCGAAATATTTTTATTTGCAAACGATTTACTATGGATGTTGCGCCTTCATTTTCCGTTGGTTTCGATATTATATCTAACCGTAGCTATTTTGTCACTACTCCGAGACAAATCCATACATCATCTCTCAAATGTTCGTAGTGAACCATGTCTGTAGCTAATATTCCATAGCAAATACATTACGAGTAACATATATCTTAGTAATTAGCGACAATGTTATTGGTCACCAATGATGTTAGTTATGAATAGTTCTCACGCCAATTCTACATGCAAGAAATAGTAAATTAGCTATGAACTGGTTCTGTCATTCATTAGATTCATTTTGCAAATTATCAAAGAATGCCTCCATAACCATTTTCCATAGCTAATCCATAAGCAACGAAAATGTTTTTGTAGTTAAATGTAAAAAGTATGTAACCAAATGCTACAAATATATAATTTTGACTTTTAACCTATGTTGTACAGAAATTTCTAACCGCCCAAGTTTTTTCGATTTAGAAACCGAAATTTGCAGAAATTCAAATTCTATATTTCAGGCAAGTTTCTATAAATTCATTAAATTGAAAACTTGTTTCCTTATTGGACATGTATGTCCAGCAGGGCGAAGCCATAATTTGAAACTAAAAAGACACTATTGATATTAAAAAATAAAATATAAATAATAAATAATTTAACAGAAATAATTAATTAATATAATTTTTTTGACAAAATTGATATGAAATATATATATATTATATTTTCTAAAAGATATATGTTTATTATATCACCAAGAAATAATAATATATTAGTTTTGAATAATACGATAGATTATTTAAAAATTATATATTATTTTAAAGATAAAAATATTAATAATTATAAGCATTATTGAACTATAAAAATTATAAATTATTTTAAAAGATAAAAATATTAATAATTATAAGCATTATTAAATTAACATTATAAAAATTAAATATTAATCATTAAAGATATAGATTATTTTTTAAAAGGATAAATTAATTAATTCTTCAAATTCACTCAAGCAAATAACACTAGTAATGAATTCTGAATTTCAAAACTTTTTAAAGTTATTTTTGTATGAAACATTTATTAATTATTAATAATCTAATCCACAATATTAGTATATTTTTAAATAATTATTGTTATATAATATTTTTAACATTTATTATTTTGTCTCAATATTTTTTATATTTACACTCATTTCCATTCCTAGATTTTTGAAATTGTAGTTTTTCATAAACTCAAGAAGATAGCTTAGTAGTAAGATACTTCTTTCCTATAACTAAGATCCCAAATTCAAGGTTTATTTCTCATTTCTGTTTTCCGTTTCACCGTGTACCTGTTCCCATTTCCATCTCCGTTTGTTTTTACCCCAAATCAGCCAAAATTAGCGTCCAACTACTTGCCACCGTGACCATCATCTTTCAAAGATAGCTAATGACGTGGATAAAATTATTCTGATAACAATTGCCAAATGCCATGCATGCGCATGCAAGTTGGTCAACTTTTAGAGAACTGCTTTTCTTTTTTCAGGGGGGAAAAACCCACATAAAAAATAAACTTTTTCAGAAACACAAAAATATTTTCTAGAAGAAGACTTTCAAATTTTTTATATAATTTTTTAGCATCTTTTTTTTAGAAGAACAATTTTTAGCATCTTTATTTGTACACTAAATCCTTCATTTTCATAATGTTAATATCTATGTAATTTTAAATATGGTAATAATGTTGATTAAAAGATGAGATTTTCAAAATTTAAAATTTATATAATTTTATAAAAAAAAATTCAAATTATTATAAGGATCAATATACTTATTTAAATAATTAATACTTACACTCACTATATTTTAATTTCTAATTTATATTTCGTTACTTAAGTCTTTTCATCTATTTTTCTTTTTAATTTGGCATTAAAAATTTTCTGAATTACTAACCTTAATAAAAAAATATTTTTCATTGTTTATAGATTTTTTTTTTCATGCCTCAATCCTAATCTAAGGTCATTGAACGACTTTAAAAGCAGTCATACCATGGGATTAGGATTGAGCATTTAACCAAATTCGACAGGAACCCGTTGAAATCTGACCTGCACCGGGCACATTTTACTGGATCAGTTAGGGCGTGGAGTGGGGATGAGTTTTAATAATGAAATCCGTTACAGGTTTGGGGCGGGATTTAGTATACTTGTCTCGTTCGAGAATAATATTATAATTTTACTAATAATTTAAAAATTCTAAATGATAATGAATATATTAGCTTATAAAGATTATTATAAAAATATATTTTTTTATTAAAATTTAAGAATAATTGACATACAAATTTGAGTTATTTTGCATTATATTTGTGAAAATTGCATTATATTTTAATTAATTAAATGAGGTTTAATGTAGAAATAGTAAGTATTATTTTTATTAATTGAATTCTTCAATTTATTCGATAAATTATGTAATTAATTGATCTTATTTTATAATTTAAATGCATCAAAAATATTTATATTCCCTTTTTTTTTTTTGCTTAAAAAATTTATTTTTTTTAAATAAAAAATTCGCGGATAAACCTGCTAAATTAATCCAATCGCAATGGGCAAAGCAACATATCAAAGAGTGGATGAGAACGGATTTTAGGAAACCCGCCCCAAACCCGCCTCATGCCCAACCCTACCTGGGATACCGGGTGAATAATCCAAAAATAGGTAAAACTACCTCATCTAAGTTTCAATAATTATTAAACGAATCTAATTGCTAACAATTAATTAATAAACATAAAATCGATCATATATGAAAGGAACTTGTTGATCTATGTTAAAAAAAAAAAAAAAAACTTGTTGATCATTAAGGATTGGCCAATTTTATGTTTTAGTAAAGATCTAACAATAACATAAGCATGATTTCGGTAAAAAATTCATGAAGTGAATCTTACAAACTTTGTTTCACATAGATTCTAAATTTACCAAAATGGATGTTTAAAACAAATAATTTTAATAACTAAAACTTTAATAATGGTTGCTAATTTTTGATTTACTTGCTCTATGTATTAGTGAAGATCTAACATTAAACATATAAATATAACATGATAATAGAGGTAACAAATCCATTTAGCAAATTTTACATATTTTGTTTAACATATATTCTAATTTGACCTAAGTGGATATTTAAAACAAATAATTTATATAACTAAAATCATAAAATTGGTAAAAAAGAGTTATATAATTAAGAAAAAAAATATTTTTATTGTTATCAATATAAACTAAAAATTCTAATTACAACAATTTTTTGAAAAATATAAATATACCATAATTAAACAGTTATTCGTTGCATCATAAAAATATTACGTTATATAGATTTTTGATTTTATTTGACAAAAGCGTCTTTTCCACATTTCATACCAGTATAAATGGATGTGCATGCAATCTCCTGATACTGCAAGTGAGCATTTTCTTTCATAAACTCCTTATTCATTGAAAGCAGTCTTATTTCTTTATATTTCATATCTATTCAAATGGCGTCTGATCCAAATGATTCTCGATCTTTAAAGTAAGATTTCTCCCTTTTTAATTTTTCAGTAAATTTTTTAAACATATTTCACTAGATTATGCATTTATTTTGCAACCATACCATTTATTTATGGGTTAATATATACTTTGATCCTCCAGCTTTGGGCCAAACATACGTTTGGCTATCTAAACTTTTCGAAGCGCCACTTTGATCCCTAACGTTGCAAAAACGTTGCATATTTGATCCCTAGACAGAAACGGCCACAAATACACCTATGCGTGTAATACACGCGCTGACGTGGCATTTATATATTATTATTATTAGTATCAGATTTCTCTTCCATCTTTTCAAATCGATTTCTCTCAAAACCAATAGCCACCTCCTCTTCTATCTTCACCGCCGCCGCCACCTCCTCTTCTCTTCCCTTTATCTTCTCCCTTCTCACTTCTATTTCTCTCATACTAAAAGATGATTGTGGCAATAAAAATAATCTCAAAAAAGAGAAGCCACCCATGCTCTGGCACATCAGCTTTGTCTCCAACGCTTCACCATTTCTTGCCAACGACCATGTCTGCTCCTCCGCCGGTCGATTAGTAACGGGATTTCATTGTTGATGAAGAATTTGAAAATATGTTATGGGTTTTTTTGCTGTTTGTGGTAAATTATGGGTGCTGTGATAAATTGGGATTTTTATTTTATTTTTTTTTTGTTCTAAATCAATTTGAATAATTTAGCAAAAAATCTATTTCTTGGTTGGGCAATCTCGAAATCGTAGTTGAACATTGCAATTATGTGGGTTGTTTGTTGAAATCGAAGCATAGAGATGAGAGATGGGTCTGGTAGTTGTGGTGGTCGATCGGAAATGTGGTGGTTGGGATTGTGGAGGGAATGATCGGAAAGTGTGGTGGTTGGGATTGGGTTTTTAAAGGTTGAAATTTTTTGTACAAACTGAAGGATGTAGTCCGACAAAGAAGAGAGAAGAGATGAGGAAAGAATAGGTTGTGGTGGCAGCGGCGGTGTAGATGGAGGAGGTGGTGGCAGGTGAAGAAAATAAATATTTTAAAGTAATAAATGTTTAAGAATTGATTGTTTCACCTTCAATCGACAACGCAGAGAGCTCGCCGCCTCGCCTATCTTCATCATCCGTGAACCAGCAGTAAAGTCCAGCAAAGTCTCCCATCTCTGTGCCTCGCCGCTGCCGCTTCCACTTGTTACGTCTCTTTAATTCTGACTTCTACGAACTGATGCTGGGATTTCATGTGCATTGGCTGTTTCTCCAAAAATTTATTTTGTCATTATTTTCAATATGTGATTTTGATTGTTTTGAGAAACATTGTGATGATGATTGTTGATTGGTTTCAATATGTGATGATGATTGTTTTGAGAAACATTTGGGATTTTTTGTGCATTGTTTTGAAAATTGTTCTTTGTCTGTGCTTTGTTTATTTTTTTCAGATTTTTAATTTTGGTAAAATGTTAATAATAATAATAATAATAATAATAATAATATATTTTGACTAAAATTTAACTATACACGTGCTTTAAAATGTTTGTTGGCCACGTTCCAAAATTCAGACTGTTCAAGGATCAAAACTAACGTTTTTAGAAAGGTTAGGTAGCAAAGTGGCGCTCCGAAAAATTTAAGTAGCCAAATGCATGTTTGGCCCAAAACTGGGGATTTAAAGTATGTATTAACCCATTTATTTATATTTGTAGCATCGTCATTTTCCTTGCTGCTAGATTTCAATTACTTGCATATTTGTTACTATCAAAAAATTACTTTTGGATTTGTTGTTATGATCACTGCTTTGGTTTGATCGGACGGAGGGGATGGGACCGGAGCAGGAGGAAGTCCCAGCTCTAGAGTAGTCAAGTGAAATTTTTTTCATTTGGTCACTCTAACATTTTAACTTCTTTTTTGGTCCCCAAACTTTGAGATATGCTTTGCGATTATTGCCCATTATTATTAAGTGCTTTACTGAAAATCTAAATTTTTTTTTTTTTGGCATTGCAAGCCTCTCTGGGACATTAACTATGTTAACCAAACTACACCCATCATCTAACTTTTAGAATCCTAGATCATGGTTAGTGCATATGTAGTTTTAGAATAAGATCCCACATCAATCCTCCTTTCGGATAAAAAAAATCCTTAGTCCGGGCAATTCAAGGGTAAAATTAGGATTGATATAACAAAATTACGTAAATTTTAATATCGTATCAAATTTTGAGATACAATCCAGTCTTTTTCAACAATTAGGTCGTCCCATCTCGTTCTTTACCATTAGTTGGAACAAGATAATTGGAATTTCAGTATAATGATGAAAAAATAATTGCATAAAATTGACTGAAATTTCTCCAATTAAATTTGTACATCCAAATCTAAATAATATGTATAGCCCAAAATAAAATAAATATCGTATAAGAATAAATACATATATTTTTTATTAGTAAATTTGATCAGAAAAAAATTAAACATATTGTTGGCTCTTTTATTTATTTATTTTTAAGAGGCTCTTTTATTTATTTGTTTGGATGAAGACAATATTGAAATAATACTATATACTTGATGAAATTCTTAACCAGCTAATATTACTTTTTATAACTCAATTTATCTCTTCAGTTCATATAATATATATAAGACCAACACATAAAAAATTATTCTACCTAAATCGTTGTTCGTTCTCTTACACCTATCCTAACTTCGGAATCCTCAGTAAAAGAAATGTTTGACAATATCTCAAATTAACTGTATTAAAAAAAATGAAAACAATATCTCAAGTTAAAAATATTTTATAAAAGACTACATAAAACATTTTCAACTATCTAAATATTAGCGTTAAGCGGTTCCGGTTATGAGTGGTTTCTATCAGGAATCGGAACCAAAGCCAGACCCGAGTCTTCAATTCTGATTTTGGTTTTAGTTTTGGGTCTAAATACATATGGAACCATATAAAATTTTTACTTATAAAGTTTTA
This sequence comes from Croton laevigatus, assembly GCA_949640765.1. Lineage (NCBI taxonomy): Eukaryota > Viridiplantae > Streptophyta > Magnoliopsida > Malpighiales > Euphorbiaceae > Croton > Croton laevigatus. The sequence goes on along the minus strand of CATIWJ010033385.1, from coordinate 37,731 downwards.
TGGTTTTGGTTATAGTAAAGAACCAGAACCATACTTGCATTTAAAATTTTTTGTTCTCATTTCGATCCCGATTCTTTTAAAATGATTCTTTACTTGTTCTATTTCAGTTCAGTTTGGTCCATGTATGTAGTAGGGTTATGCATGTTTACGAGGTTCTGGTCCGAAACCTTGTAAACATGCACAACCCTACTACATTTGCTGTCAATATATACAACGAAGAATTCAGAAGTTCTAATTAAGTTTCAAATTTCATAAATTATAAGCTATTTTTTAGAAATCTCACTTGCACCTATCTCTTAAAATCACTGTAGATGTGATTTATAAAAAATAATTATTAATTAATCTAAAACATCCTCAATGCAAAATACTGAAAAATTAAATTAAAGTAATAGTGGATTAGTTTTATTTTTTACCTTTTTCTTTTTCGAAATTAAAAATGTTATTTTATTTTTTACCTATACAGTTTTGTGAATGTAATTAATTCGTATCCAATGTTGAGGATTATATTTCCATATTAAGTTTATTTTTTTAATTACACTTGCAAAACTTAAAAAGGTAATTAGCTGGTGAATTGTTGTTTTGTGATTATAATGGGCAACTATATTTATTCAGGGCTTTTTTTATCCTTAAAACTTACCATAAATTACCAAATTACTACCTCCGTCTTTTTCATTTCTTTACATATTTTACAGCATGCTTAGATTAAACTTTAGTGTTGATAGTTTGATGGATTGGATTAGGTAGATTAAATTATGGTTAGGTTAGTTATAAAGTATGATTTCTGTAGTTTAGTTATATATAAATAATATTTTAATCCACCTAATCTAACCCATCAAATTATCAACACCAAACTTCAACCTAAGCATACTGTTTGAAATGTAAAGAAATGAAAAAGACGGAGGTAGTATTAAATATTCTTACCATATATATCAACCATTTGGGTTGTCTCACTTACTTTGGTAAGTTTGAGTTAGCAGATTTAAAATTATTTGTTACTTAATATTAATTTAATTTACTTATAATATTCTTATTTATTAATTATTATAATAAAAGTAAAATTTCATAATTACTTTTTTTGGTAGTATTATTTTGCAGAGTTATTTTTATTAATTCCATAGCGATAAAACTGCCCATTATTCTCATATGGGTCTAATATTTCTAAAAGGCATGGAGTTCTCTCTTTTAAATATGCAAGAGGGACTAAACCTAGCATGGATTTTTCTATTAACTTTCTATTTCAATTACAACTGCTTAAAATATTTATTTATTACTTATTCAAACAATAAATTTGTTAAACACTCTCTGCATCATTATTATTTGTTTGTTTAACCAAATTATTAATTACCTAAATCCCTACATTAGATATGTTTTAACAAGTCCCAATAGAATATAATAGTAATTCTAGGAATAATGGTCTTGGTTAAATGTCTGTAATTTCAACTTATGACCTATTACATGTGATATATTTTATTAGTTGTTTATGAATCACTGCTTAGTTAGTAACGTTTTTAGAAATAATGGCCTTGGTTGAATGACCGTAATTTTAACTTATGACTTAATTCACGTGGTTTGTTTTATTAGTTGTTTATGAGTCACTGTTGAGTTACAGCTTGGTTAGTAACGCTTTTATAAGTAATGGCATTAGTTGAATGTCCGTAATTTTAACTTACATATCTCACATAATTTGTTTTATTAGCTGTTTATGAGTCATACTTGGTTAGTAACGCTTTAGTTTAAAAAAAAAAATTTTAGTTGATATTATATCCAGAGCACAACTTACTAATGTCAGAACATGGAATTAAGTAAATTTAAATTTATAAAGGATGACTTAGTAAAATTCGTTGTGAACCCTTGTTAAAAAAAACAGTGTGAACCCGTAATTATTTCTGCGTTTTGGCGTTAATTAGAAAAGAAAAATAAAAATCGGGTTGCCGAAGTTCTGAGAAAAAATTAATAAAAATATCGGCCAAAATTTGCCGTGAAATTCAGAAAAGCCGACCTGGCGGCCAGGCGTATCACACCTGGAGTTACCGTAAAAGGATCCAGCGAGCACACAAATCCAGTCTTCCTCCTGTGTGCTCTTCCGTCTGATTTCTTCTTCCCTATCTCTCTCTCTCTGCCTTCCTTAATGCTTCCGTTTTTTCTTTTGTGTATAAATAGCTGCACCCACTGCAGATAGTCAGCACCTCAATTCGAATCTATTCCAACCTTAAATCTAGGGGTTTTTGCTTCCATAGCTACAATCTTTTTTTGTTCAATTTTCTTTTGCTATAGTTTTCTGCTAGTTCTAGTAAGATTTGGCGGGTTAATTTATTTAGGTTTTCTATTTTTGTTTCTGCATTCGGGAATTTATCTAACAGTGTGTGAGAGAGCTAATAGTTGAGCTTTTCATTTCACTCTTTTGTTTTTCGGTCATAGTTCTATTAGTTTGGGGGGAAATCAAAGTTGGGTATAGAAAAGTTTTGTAATTTGATTGAATTGGGGATTTTTGTAGTTCAGGTTCTTGGAATTCAAGAACAGGGTAGTGATTAGTGAGTGAATTGATTGTCTGTGTAAGATTAAAGATTGGATTTTGATAGTTGTAGTTGAGGGATTAACAATGAGTTCCTATAGGCCTTTTACTTCACAGTCTACATTCCCACCTCAACCAGCACAACAGCAACAGCAGAGACCGCCTAATCAGTACACTCAAAATTACAATCAAATGGCCCAGCCACCACCACCACCACCACCACCACAAAACTACCCTCCTCCACAACATTACCCTCCACCTCGTGCTTCACAAGCACAACCACCGCCCCCACCGCCTCACCAGCAATATCCTTATCAGCCTGCCCCTCCGCCACCTCCACCAGAATCATCATACCCTCCTCCACCTCCACCACCTGCATCAGCACAGCAGCAACCACCTCCTCCTCCTATGTACTATCCACCTTCACAGTATTCTCAATATGGTCATCAACCATTGCAGCATCCAATGCAGCCACCACCACCCCCTCCTCCGTCTTCTCCTCCTAGCTCCTCAATACCACCCCCACCACCACCAACCTCCCCGCCTCCACCTCCTCCTAAGGACAGTGGAGTTGAAAGAGATAGAGTTGTGTCTAAGGAAAGGAGAGAACACGGGCATGGCCATGGCCATTCTAGTCATAGTGATTTAGCTAAACAAAAGCAACATAAGCCACCGTTTCCCCCATCTGGGGGCAAGAAGGTGAATGGACCTCCAGGGAGGGTAGAGACAGAGGAAGAAAGGAGGTTAAGGAAAAAGAGAGAGTATGACAAGCAAAGGCAGGAGGAGAAGCATAGACAACAGTTGAAAGAATCTCAGAATTCAATTCTGCAAAAAACTCAAATGTTATCTTCTCAGAAAGGACATGGTTCTGTTGCTGGTTCTAGGATGGGGGATAGGAGAGCCACTCCATTGTTGGGTGGGGAAAGGGTTGAAAATAGGTTGAAGAAACCAACAACATTCTTATGCAAATTGAAGTGAGTGTTCTTATATTGCATAATCTTGAATTTTCGTTTCTTTCTGTGGAAGTGAAGCAAGAATGATAATTAGTCTAATTAGTAGCTTGCTTTAGTGGTTTCATTTTGAATCAGGGTAATGCTTAGTTTTGCACCCACTTTTGCACTAATGATAGTTTGCTTAGGGTGTTGGCAGATGACTTTGGTCTAAATGACTGAAAAATTCAGTTTCTTGAAACTTGTTATTTCAAGGCTGGGTGTAGCAAGTGATGGTAGTGTAGGAACTAAGAACTTGATTTACATTATATTGATTTGCTGTGTGACTATGGATTATAGAGCCAGATAACTGCTGCAATGCTTTGGTGTTTAAATATGTTTTTATGGATTTTTCCGGTTATATCCATAACTTGCCATTCTTATCTGAATACATATACTGAGTCTGATTGTTAGAAGAAAAACTTATCAAAGCCAATTTTTCTCATCAAAATGGAATTCTTGCTTATATTAAAGTGCTTTGCTTGACTTTTCTGACCATTTTTACTATGTGTGCCTTGAAGATTCCGCAACGAACTTCCTGATCCAAGTGCTCAACCAAAACTTATGACTTTGAAGAGAGACCCAGATCGGTATGTACATGTAGTACTATTTTTTTTTTTAATGCATTCATTTGGTGTATGTTTGTTAACAGTAGACAACCAGTTTCAGATTTGCAGTAAGGATGTACTTTGCATATGGTAATGAAGAATGTCACGCTTTACTTCCATTGAAACTTTTGTGACTGCTTTTAGTATCTGTATTTCCAGATTTACAAAGTACACAATCACATCATTGGAGAAAATGTATAAACCCCAACTATTTGTGGAGCCAGATCTTGGGATTCCTCTTGATCTGCTTGATCTCAATGTCTACAAGTATGTCTCTTGAAATCTTTATTTTTCCCTCTTTTTTTTTTTCTTTCTTTCCCCTTTTTGAGGTCTTATTAATCTACCCTTCACATAGCATGTTGGTGTGAATTATAATTTTTTTTCCTCTTTTTAGTCGCCCTCCTGGCATTAGACCACAGCTTGCTCCAGAAGACGAGGCGTTATTACGTGATGATGATGAGGAGTCTATAACGCCCGTGAAAAGAGATGGCATTAAGAAGAAAGACCGGCCCACTGATAAAGGTGTTTCATGGCTGGTCAAAACACAATACATCTCCTCTCTGAGCATGGATTCTGCCAAACCAGTAGGTTTTTTATATGCTGATGTCATTTACTTGGCTAGTTGCGGACAGCTGTATTTTAATAAAACTCATTTGCGTTGCAGTCTCTTACAGAGAAACAGGCAAAAGAAAAGAGAGAGATGAAAGGAGGCCGAAATCTGTTGGATAACCTCAATGATAGGTTTGTGCTATTTCAATTGCCTGTCCGAAGAAAATGGAGAGTAGAAAAATAATGATCATACCTTTCTTATTTTTTATATATTGGTTATGCTTTCAGGGAGAGCCAAATCAAGGCAATCCAAGCATCATTTGAGGCAAGCAAGGTGCCTCCGGTCCATGCGACCAATAGAAGTCTAAGGCCTGTGGAGGTTCTGCCGTTGCTACCTGATTTTGATCGGTACGGGATTGTTGCTTTTGTATTTCAGCAGAATTAGATTGTTTCCTAGTAGCATGCTTCTTTCTAATAAACTTGAATTAATATCCTATGGCACCAAATCTTTCTGAATATGGTAGAACGTTGTAGGCTATCTAGACTTTCATTCTTATACCTACCCTAAATATGATGATCAATTTCCGAGTCTTCTACTGTTTGATGAAACAAGCTTCTACTTGCAGCTAGGCTCTGTCTTATATTTTTCATGGCATTCTTGAAATGAAATTTTAGTGGTTCCTACATTCACTTAGGGCCTACTAAACTATATAATAAATAAATGGGGTAGTTTGTGCTGCATCCCAGAAATTTAATGCTGAACTTTAACTGGATGTTTGTGCTGCTATTTAACAGGCAAGGAGATAAATTTGTGATGGTGGCATTTGATAATTCTCCCACTGCTGACTCAGAGGCCTACAGCAAGTTGGATCGGTCTGTTCGTGATGCCTGTGAATCAAAGGTAATAGTCAAATCTGAAATGCATTATGTAATACAAATGACTTGGTTCACTTTCACCATTCGCTTATGGGACAATATGTTGTAGCACAGAGCACTGATTGAGTTTTAGCATGTGTTCCATGTCACCAAAATGAGGGACATAATTCTTTCGTTATGATAATTAAATATGCCTTGATCAGATAATGAATTTAATTCTTGAACCTTCCCTTTTTTTAGTCCTATATGATTGATTGCTATATGTCACGGAACTGTTTTCAAGTTATTTATAGGGGAAAAAATTAAGATTTTCATTACATTATTTCTTTTACTCCTATTTCAGGCCGTCATGAAAGCATGTGTGGCAACAGGCTCAGATCCAACTAAATCTGAGAAATTTCTGGCATACATGGTTCCTTCGCCTAATGAGGTAGGTGCATTTGGTCTGAAGAATTGGAATATGATATGCTTGGTAGCAAAGCAATATTTGAAGCACTATCTTACAGTTTAACATTCCTTGCTGGTTCACATATTGGTTATCTTACTCTTGCAGCTGGCGAAGGATATGTATGACGAAAATGAGGACATCTCATATAATTGGCTTCGCGAGTACCACTGGGATGTAAGTGCTTCCGTGATCCTTTTTCCTTTTCAGCATGGAAACTCTGCATTGAACTGTAAATTGAGTATTTTCTAATAACACTTAAAAACAGGTCCGTGGGGATGATGCTAATGACCCAACATCATACCTCGTCTCATTTGATGATGATGCAGCTCGCTACGCGGTATGTACTTGTACTTGACTTTCCATTTGTGCATGATGTTTCAATTGGTATCTATGACTTACACGTTTCCCATAATTCTGCAGCCTCTTCCCACAAAGATCAATTTAAGGAAGAAGCGGGCTGAGGGAAGATCTGGGGATGAGGTTGAGCATTTCCCAGTGCCAGCAAGTGTAACAGTGAGGCGTCGGCCAACTGCTGCCGCAATAGAAATCAGAGATACAGGGGTAGGAAGTTTATAGTTATAGTACTAATTTATGTATACAATACTTGGCCTGTAATTTTTTTGCATGTATTGGGTATCTTTCAGGTTACTCCGAATTCGAGGGGTAATGCCCTGAACTCAAGGATGGGAGGAGCCTCTGATGATGATGATGAAGAAGATGGCATTGGAAGGCTGCAGAGGGCTGCTCGAGGCAAGGAGGTCATTCATTCTAGCGACGCTGAAGATGACTTGTCAGAATGAGGACCTTCTATAGAGTTTTTTTTTTCTTTTTGTTAACTTGAATTTAGAAATTCTAATTGAATATAAATATAAATCTCAGTAATATCAAGAGTTAATTTTTCAATATTCATTAGCCCATCACTATCATATGTGAATACAAGGAAAACAAATTAACTCTCAAAGTGAATTTTTGTCCACTAACAGTGGGTTAAGAAGAAAAAACAAAACCGTTTTTATCCATAAACCATTCCACCATTTTATATGGTAATGAAGAAGCTGTATCTACTACATTCTGAAGAAGAAAAGAGAAGAATACAGAAAACAGAACTATTGCACGATAACGATAGTGGACCTATTACCCTGTGAAAAGATTTGGCACCAAAGGATGGAATGATGGAGAGAATACATATGCCAAGATCGATGGGGATTGAGCCAGAAGAAGTGGACAAGACAAGAGACTATCAGAAGATTTTTCTTTGAATGCCAGATTTTTTCACAGGCGTAATAGATTCACTATCGTTGTCTCCGCAATAGTTCAGTCTCCTGCATTTTTTCACTTTTCTTCTTCAGGTTGTAGTTTTACGTTCTTCAATACCATATAAAGAGGTCCTCAACCTTAGTTAACTTGTTTCCCTTGATATGATGGTAATGCATATTGAAAGATTAATTCTTGGTATTACTGAGATTTATATTTGTATACAAGAGGTGGCCTAGTGGCATCTCTTTCCTGAGACCTGAGGTCCTGGGTTCGAAGCTTATCAATCCCCTTCCCCATATCTTCCAAGTAGAATAGAATATCTATGTCAAAAAAAAAAAAAAATTGTACAAAGGGCAGAGAAAAAATGTACTTATAGAGAAGGCTGAATCTTATATTACTTATTTAAATTTGTAATTGTAATGCTTCATTGTAATTGTAAACATTCCTTGAAATAATAAAATGCAATTGAGCATTTTCTAGTGTCCTTTTATTAACGAATATTAAAATGCTATATTTATTATGATTTTATTTCAGTGATTTTTTAGTGTTTTGGCAGCAAATTTAGATTTTATTTTTTATAGTTTTCAATAATAATATACTAGTATATACCCTTCAAATATATATATATATGGTCATTTGTAAGATTAAAAAGTAATTTATGAAACATTTTAAAAAAAAATTATTATTTAACTTTGGAGCTAGACTTACCAATTTGTGCTTAAACATACCAATGATTGGTTCCATGAAACCCATGCATAATCCAAATTATTAGGAGCAAACCCACTCATACCAAACAAAGAAGAGTAATACTAATAAAACTTCTTTCACTAAACAAACTAATAAATAAAAAAACTCTTACCTACCTTGAAATGAATGAATTAGAATTTTCAAATTTATTTCTAAATAAATTTCTAACAAAATTAATTTACAAACTAATTTAAAATTTAAATTCAATTTTTTTTCCAAACATGGAAAAATGAGAAAATGCATTCATAAATGAATTCCACAAAATAAAATGGATTTTTTACTTCCAAAGTGGCCCTTATCAGCTTCTAGATTTATAAATAAAAATTATTCTAATAAATACTCAAACAGCCAATGTTATTGTTATTATTTAAGGCCATAGTTGTTAAATTGAGAATCAAACTAAGTATGGAAAAACTGAATTCTTAAATCGAGAATCATATTGTAAAATTTGCAATGAACTTAAAACGTATTTTCAAGACTTAAATAAGTCTCAAAATAAAGCAAGAAATTACATTTTGAAATTTCAAACCAAAAGAATTACTAAATAATTGTACACACTAATGTAAGATTCTTTAAAATAAATAATAAAACTAGAAAATGACAACGAAATTTTAAATAAACCCTTAATTTTTTTTTAAAAAATAACTTGAAAAAAGAAATACCCGAATTTAATGTACTAGAAAAAATATATATATATATAAAAGTTGTGTTTTTCTACTTTAATTTGAATTTTTAGATCATTAATTAATGGGAAACGGACCGACCGAGATTGTCAATTAATCGATCTCTCCGATTCAAATAAATTGTATAAAACAATTCACTTTATAGATTCATATCGGTGAAAGTAAAATTTATACCGAATAATAAGTTATTCGTAGATTCTAACAACTAAATTCTACCAACTAAACATTGTCGTAACAGAGAATTGAACCAAACCAACCTAGCACTGGAAATTGAAGAAGCATTGAACATCCCCTGCTCAAATTAGAGGTGATTTAATATTAATAGGTTCTTGAACTTGAACCATTCGATATTTAATTTTTTGAACTGAATTGAAAACCGTTTTGCCATATAAATCCAATTTCATTGATTTTGAACCGAGTAACCAAAATGTATCAATATGTATGTTTTTCTTCTCTTTTTTTTTCCATTTTTTTCTCCAAACTAAAACCATTTTATGACATATAATCCAACTTCATTCATTAAATCCTTAAACTGAGTAACAGAAAAAGAATCAATTCGGATTTTTCTTTTTTTCTTCCAATTAAAACCGTTCCAGTCATAAAAACAGACTTCCCTATATATATATATATATATATATATTTCATACCCTAAAAAAAAAAAAAATTCACTCAACAATTGACAGGCATCTTCATGTGCAAATATATATATTAAAAAAAGGCTATTTACTGTGGAGACGCCGTAAGGAAAAATCATGTGCCCAGATTAAGAGCCAGCTAGAGAAGAATGGTCATCTCTTCAAAAATGAAGATTTGTTCATGCAATTGATGCCCTGTTTTGACAATTAACAAAAATCAATGACATGGAATTTGTTGTTTTCAAACTTTCAACTTAAACATGGAGAGGATCTAAAGAACTGACCAAGCATGACGGCACCTAACAGCTTCTTGACGAACAGCTCTCTTTGGATCATCAAGTGCTTTTGAGATTGCTTGTAACACCTGAAAATGAATACATTTCAGTAACACAGTGATTACAGTAAAAAGTTAAACTAGGCCATCAAGTAAAAGTTATTGACATTTCCCATAATAAAATGAGGTTATTGTGTAAAAAAAAGAAATGTTCATAAATTGGTAATCCTGGCAGCCTATGGGCACTAGATTGGCAAAAGATGGGGAAATCATATCCCCGTCTGCAATACACTATTGAGCAAGTGAAACAAAAGAACCGATCACAGCACTAACCCACAGTTTGGTTTGACTGACCTGTACTCTCATAGGGTAAATCCTCGTGTGAGGCAGCTGTGACATAGCAACAAGGCATTGAATTGCTGTCTCTCGGACAAGCTGAAGGAAAGAAAAAGAGAAACTTTTAATTATTGCCGTCTATTTGCATATCAAGATTTGAAGTTATATGTGAATGGTTATGGTCATTGCTAGATATTGGGTACATAAATGGATAGCATGAAAAGAAATAAGCACATAAAACTAAAGTAAAATCTGCAAATGTAAATCAAACTAACAAGATCAGACGAGCAAAGGCAATCAAGTAAATTCCAAAAGTCACTCAATATAGCGAGAGAGTGGTTATAGTGAAAGAAAAACTATGAATTAGACATGAGGATAGGCAGAAATATATCAAAAAATTTTAACCATAGGAGAGAGTTATTACCATCATATGAGGATAGGCAACAAGTTCAATAAGACATTTAACGATAATATGGGCATTCTCTGTGACAGCTTCTTGTCCTGCATGCACATGTAATGCATCATCCAACACGAAAAAAGGCAAGAACTTAAAACCTAAATTACACCAATAGGAAATAGTATCACCCTTCTTATCTGTCAATATTCCTGATAAGACCAACAGCAGACTGTATACCATATCTTTATCTAGAGCATCCTTGATTAACAGGGTTAAGCCATCCAACAACATTGGAATTAACTGAAAAAACATTATGTAACTGCAATAACTTAATGCTTCAATTGATATGAAAGTACTATATGGAAAGTTGTGGGAAATGTCAAACATACCTTCTTTGCATCATGCAATATCACAATAAGAGGTGTGTTGGACATGACATGCGCAAAAGCTCGATAAAGCATAGATCTAAAATCATAGCACATCAAGTTATTGATCACAAAACAATTAAAACCAAAAATTTCAAGATTAATCTGCCATAGATGGTCCTTCTAGGTAGAAGGGCTAGTAGATTTATTATGTTTTATTCATAATATCCAACCATATCAACTTATCATTTGGATACATGCACAGAACTTCTTTACAGGATGGGCACCTAATTTTCTATAACTTAATATTCATAAAAGGATAGGTCACCATTTTCACCAGAGATTGATAAATGAGGTTGAATGTACCTAGTAATATTTGCCTTTGCTTATGAGTTAGGACAAGCACCAGCCACATGACAGACCTTCAGTTCTAAATGATACATCGGAAAATAAAATCCATAAAAACACAAAATGTTATCTGTAATGCACCAACCAGAACATTAAGGAATATAAACCTAAGGAATAAGTACAGTTGGTCAACCATACTTCCATACAGAGGAAAAAAGGTCTTAAATAAAATGCCATAACAGCAGAAAAACAACTCGCCCATTACTGGTATAACTCATCTTGTTGAAACCCATCTTGCACAAAAACAATTGACTTTTGCTAAGTCCAACATCTATAAGTTCTTAGATCCTTCAATAATATACATTATTCAATGTGGGATTCAATTCCCAAAAACACAACTACCACCAAGTGATTGGAAATGCAAAGATGACCAATCACACAAAATGGGTATACATATGCATACCCAAAAAAAAAAACTATTTATGCAGTGAAGCCTCCTTTCAATTCGTCCAAAAAAAGGTCATTATTACCTAACGGGATAACGCATCAACTGCATCCTTAACTGTCTAACAAATGATGTAACTACTAGAATCAATAGTGCCACAGCAAAAAGATGAAAAATGAGCTAAACAAGCAATAAATTAGTTCAAGAAAGGGCATCTACCTTGAGATTGATGAATTGGCTCTAGTTATCAAAGACTGCAGGATGGGCATCACACTAGAGAAAAGCCGTTGCTTGTAAAGGGGTTTTATTGTTGCATGAAATTCACGATTCAAACAAAGTTCAGAATCGCTCATGAGAATTTGAAATGCATCAGCTGCAGATTTCATCACAGAAAGATCCAACTCATTCTTGCAATTGGTCAATGATGAAGCATCGATACCATCATCTGACAGTAAGCACTTTAGGAAAACCATAATAATCTCTGTAACCTTTTGATGACCTCGCATGACCAAACCTTTCCCAACCCATGCTAGTCCAACAAGGAAATGGATGTGAAGCAATCCATCATGAGTGAAACACATCTCATTCTCATTGCTGGTTCTACAAAATCTCCCCAAAGAACCATTGTTTAAGAACCTTGACAAATTTGAGCTAAAAATAATATCCATTATCTCTTCAAAGGTAGAACCATCTGAAATACTCATATTGGACTTTAGGTCCATTTTGTTAATAAGAGAACCTAATGCTTGAGCTGCAGCAACATGGCCTTTAAGGAGTGCAGTTGCGAATAAATGTAATACTACTCTTGTATTTGGAATGTCTGCTTGAGGACGCAGTGCTATAACAACTGATGCAAATAAAGAAAGAACCCATTCATCTCTGCTGGAAAGTTTGTTGATTTCCCTTTCCATCTGGTCTGAACTCTCAGATAGGGGTACTTTAATTGGTAGAGAAGTGCTCGATGAAAGCACATTATAAGCTTCGAGAATTATTATGTTCTGACTTTCCACTGAACAGCATGCAACAGCAAGTTTCAAAGCCCTCATAATTGCATTGAGAGGTTCCTGTAAAAGCAATTTACAAAAAGTTGTTGCCATTGATTTCCAGAGAATGAATTCCTCTTAAACTAGAACATTTTTAGCTCCCTATAAAAAATATATCTATAGCAAACTTGAAAACTGAGAGATTTCCTCTAATACTAGATATCCAAAAGAAAATTAATAGGAAACATAGAACAATGAAAAAAATAGCAGTAATGTTACATACTTTCCCATGGTCCCCAATGCTAAAAGCTACACACTTTTCTGTTTGATTCCATATGTTGACCACAAATTGCAAAACAGCTTCCTCAAATCCTTTATTTTTCTGCATCCTGATTAAATTCCAACAAAATTACATATTAATAAGAGATAATTATACCAAACCATCTGCACATCCTAACTTCCTCAACACAAGCCCCAATTGCCCATCCACAGAGGAGAGGAGAGGAGAAAATACAAAGTTTTATCTAATGGACCTACAGCTTTTAGTTGGTGTTTGGTAAGTCTGTAATGCAATGTTGCAATTACAATGCATTATGTTGTGCCAAATATTGCCTTGGTTCTTAAGAAACAGGATAGCTCATCATCCTTCAGTTTGTTTAGATAACGCATCAGTGCACAAATGCATGCACGTGAAAGATTCCAACTCAGAGTATTATGTAAAACTGGGGCCTCGTTGTAAGAGGAAGGAGAAAAAAAGATATGGTTTTTTAATTAGGAATATTGATTATGATATATCATCTGTAATGAGGATAGAGGGCTTTAACATTTGATGCTTAGAATCACACAACTATTGTTCAATTTTTAAACTAATCCACATATATAGTGTATATGTTAGAAGTTAATAAAACAAATACAACAGAGATTAAGAGTACACACAGGCAGATGATAAAATACAAGCATTCAAGATAGATGGATACCATGGGAGAAGCTCGTTAGAGTAACATCCCATAAGCTGAATTATGATCTTTCCCAACTCTGGATTTCCATGGACCTGTGTAAACCCAATAGAAAATTAGATATTAAAAATTAATATGAAAAGGGTAAATAACTAATGCCAGAAGAAAAAGAATACATAAGCTCTTGCAAGATAATAATTTACCCAACCAGACTAGCAATTGGAAAGTAGAGATATCACTGATCATACATACATAAAACTCGGTTAGATTGGCATGAAGAGCTTCTTCCAACTCTAAAACAATTTTCAGCATATATTTCTGCCCACTTGTGCCAATGCTAGAGATGGCTGAAAGTTTGAGTGGCCATGGCATGCTAAAATCAGAAGAGGATGCCAGCAAAACAATCTTGTCAACAATTATATCCATATAGCTTATTGATTTTTCAGACTCAATGTAGCCATGAATAAATGAGCCAACGCACACCAGTGCCCTCAACACCTGTTTCCACAACAAGGTCTTGTCGAAATGCACAGTGATAATTGATATGAATGTCATCAGGATATCGTCAAATGCCGACTTTGATATTAGCAAACCAGGAAATGTTGCCAGGATCTGCAAACCCTTCACTGCATATCAATAAAATATTAAAAGCAACAGAATCAATTTCTGAAGTTAATTTCACTATAATCAACAAATTACACCAACAATTAAAAGAAAAATCAATAAAAAATGGGGAAAATAAAATGTTCACACTTTCCATTTTAACAATTCACTGAGATTTTGTCCAACTCTTGATATATCATTTTTCACCCACACAAGCAACACATCAAGATGTGCATCATGCAAGACCAATTAAATGCACAAAACGTGGGAACTTGGATTGAACACAGATGCTAAATGAATTTTTTTTTTCTCTTTAGAAAATAAGGTGTAATAATTTGCAGAGACCTGCGAAACCATAAATTTGATAAGCTAGAATATATGTAGGTTCACGGTAAGAAAAGCACTAAAATTGAAAATGTCTCTTTAGGACTCTGGATGCCAAAAGCAAACAGAAAATTCATCATAATCTAGCTCAAGGAATTATTTTCCCTGTTTAGTGAACCATAATATATCCTTCCTTTTCACTCATTTTTCTTGACATCTAAATGAAAGCTCACTAAAAGTAGTTCAGAATTAACTATAAATGCAATGGACATTTTAATTCAGCTGAGTTTAAAGAGAATTTGGGGAGGGCATTAAAATCCCTAAACAAGTTACAATTTCCCTTTTAGGACATCTATGAAGTAAAGTTCAGTTGGAGAATCCCAGCTACTTAAACTCACAGTAATTAAACAGTTTACTGGATAAACTCATTAAATCCAACAACAAATAATTAACCACATACACATACAAAACACATATTCACATCCAAATGCATAATTTGAAGGGCCCAGCAAGTTAAATGAATAAACGCAGAAATGTGTGCTGTTTTCCTAGATGTGTCTCTACAACAATGCAAAATCAAAGGTTCAGGGAAGAGTTTAGTATCCAAATTCATTGTATTTATTATTCTGTTAATTACCTCCAAGATGCATATATACATTTCCATCAAGTCCATTACTGCACGTTGCCAGAGTGGAACAGAAAATCTTGGTTAAAGAAGTAGAAAAGCTCTGAAGTTGACGGCACCATGTCTCATTGGCAGCTAGACATTGTGATATGAGATCATCAGATTCTGCAACCAATTCTCTACATGCTCCAAGAATTTGAATGCAGAGATAAAAAGATCCATAATTAGGTTCTTTGTACTTTAAATGGGTGTCATCTGAAAGGGAAGCCCCAGATGCCTTTTCAACTGAAAGCCCCAGAGCATCCATTAGTGCAGGGAAAAAGCTTTCAAATATCCTATTGCAGGAGGAAACAGACGCTTTTGCAGAAACATAAAGGATGCGTCCAACCATGTGAAGTTTCTGTTTGCTTTGCACCGTAATTTCATTGTAACTCTGGTAACTCATTATGGTGTTGAAAATAAGTTTTATCTCTTCATCATCAGTAATTATACTCAGGAACAGATCACCGTTTTGGACAATAAGCTTTTCCAGAAGTCCTAGAGCTTCTTCTGCTATTTCATTCTTCTTAAACTCGGAATCCACTGTTGATTCTGTGCTAGATGATTGAACAGGCTCTTCTCCTGAACTGTATATTGCATCTTTCAGGGAAGACCAGAGAACTCTTGCATGTTTTGCTATTCTGTCAGCTCCAAACTCCAATATGCAGTAGCTAAGATACTTCAAAGAATCAACCTGAGAACAGATTCAAGAATCAACTTACCTAACTCCAAAGGTACAACTGCTACAGAAAATAAAAAAAAAAGCGACGCTCTTTGTACCAAGCTTGAACTTGACTAACTGACCTTTGCAGAAGGTAGGGAGGAAGAAAGTTTCTCCAGAAGCAATGGCATGGCAAATGGCTCAAAAAGAGGAGTAGCTGAGAATGCAAGCTGTGAAGGGAAGGGGAAGGAGAAAAATAAGCAAGTTAAAAAAAAAACACATTATCAACATGGATTCTGGTAGTTTACATAATCAATTACATACAACATCAAATACTATAATAAAACATCATTGCATAAAAGTGGAAGGTACTTTTGTGCTAATAAATGGATAAGATGCTGGTAGAACAAAAACTAAGAGAATGATACAGCATTGTCACGCTTCTTTTTCCTATTCGATATCCTTTATTAGTTAAGAATTTTTCTTTTTCATGGAAAATATTTTTGACAGTTTCTGATATTTAGGGTGCATAGGAAAACTGGTTGATATGGTATGTTTTTCAGATTGATAAAAGAAAACACCAGGCTCTTACAAAGGAATATGAATTTCCAAATTTTGAAATCACTAAATTTCTATGAACTTGTTGTTTTAAGCCATATATCAAGAAAGTTATAACGACAAAGAACCTATATAAGTGTTACATGAAAGATGATGAAGCAAGGTAAAAATTTATGATGACTGTTGCAAGGCCATCTAGTTTCTAGTTCATATCACCTCGATCAACAATAAAAGAAAGAACCCATTCAAGCAGAGCCCTGAATTTGAACAAGATACAACGTATGCTATTTACCCACTACAGAAAAGATAACCCCTAGAAGTCACACATTCTCCTACCAATCCTCACACCAAACTATATCTGAAACAGATACAACCGATTAAACTCCTAATGGAAAATCTCAGGATAAACTCTACCTGTAAGCTAAAACTATACAACAATGGTTCAGAATAACATAGCATGGGAAACTTTTAAACAGGATTTAATTATATTTCCAAGATGCTTGCACTTCAAACGAAATTAAGCAATAGCAGTAACAAGTACATGATGATAAGTACAAATTCCAATCAAACAGCCAAAGTTTTGACAAAGAAATATTTTCCATACCATTAATGCCCTTGAGAGATCATCTCTTTTCACATCAATATCCTCAGCTTTTGGCTGGAAAAATTAAAGAAAACAGCATGATAAATCAATAAGCAAGATCATATTGCAACAAACAAGTATCACATATTCCAAATATGAGTGCGAGCAAAGAAATATAATTTGAGCCAGATGGACTCTTTGATTTCAAGATTCTATCTCATCAAATAATGTAAACTAGTAATGACACTTTCTCACCTAGCCTAATGCAAAGCAACACAAAATACAGCTAATGGCATAGATCTTCCCACCATCAATCCTATACTCCTTGAAACCGATTTTAACAACCCCATTTGATGCTGAGTTTGTGCATGGTAAGACATCACAGAGACAATAAGGAACTTATTACCAAAATTTAAGAATTTTGTATAATGGAGAAGAATGAAAATTAGCTCATCATAATCAGTAAAGTTGATGATGATTAGAAATTGGAACCTCAGTTCTCCTCATATACTAGCACAGAAATCAGAAGAGAATCAAGTCACATCCAATATTTTAGTTGAATGTACCGTTCTAGTAACCATGTTACTGGGGATGAAACAAAATAAAGATAAAAAGGAGGGAAAATAATGCATTGGACAACCTTCACTCACCACAGAACCAACATCCAGGCAAGATGGAAAAAAGTACATAAATATAAATTAAAGCGTAAGAAGAAAACCTAATTTCTAAGCTAAACAACAAATGGATCAAAACACGCAACACATCCTCTAGAGGGAAGACCAAAAACATATTACTCAATGCTTGGTTAATGGACCATCCTATTCTGATAAATACTGATGACAAACTTTACTTGTGCTAGTGTAAAAGAGAGAAGCTTCGGAAAGCGAACAAAAAAATTGGGCATTCACAGGAAGAGCTTGCCCTGAACTTACATGTGTAAAATGAATGGGGAAGTAACAGCCCAAAATGCCAAATAGGTCACCAGCAAAACTTGAAATTGGATCACCGGGTTCTTTAAATAGTTGCACCAGCAGCTCCACGATGTGAAATGTCAGCAGTAGGCACTGGGGATCCCTTTCCCCATCAATAGCTTCACAAGTTCCATATATAAGGTCCTCTCCCTAAGTCATCGTCAATGATGTAATCATTAGAATGCAGTCATGATAATCAACTAGAAAATAAAATATATGGGAATGGAGATACACGAAGAGCAAAGTGCAGTGGGCTAAATCAACTGATTAAAGAATAGCAGCAATCCCACTTCTGAAAAAATGCATCAGAATCTCAAACTATTTCTGAAAACTAACGAGAATAGACAATTTTAGATTCATAAAGATTCCATCCCGTCTTCCTAATCAATCTTATTCTACTTGAATATATAATTTTCCCAATAAAAAGACTGTGTTTGTATTTAGAGTGTCGATCATAGAAGCGGCACTTCAAAATATTTGGAACTAATTCCAGTTTCATAGGTATCAACATCAACCCTTTAAATAAGTAAAACTAATTTGCAATAAATGCTGCACATAATGAACAATTTATACTGCGCACACACACGCGCGCATACACACGTGTATTACAGGGTTGTCAGTTTAAACCCAAACAGAAGTAATATATTACATTCTTCAGGACTTTCACTGTACCATCCAAAACTCTACAGATTTCAATGATAAATAGCCAATTCTCAGGTCACAACATTTTATCTCTTACACAATTAACTTCTACTTCCATCATGCGCACAACAATATCTCAACAAACAAAAACCAATTACTAAATATGATTCAAGAGAAAACAGGACCAAGAAGAATACCATTGAAGCAACATCAACAGGATATTGTTCTAATAGACACTCCAGAAGCTCGAAGCAGAGCTGCAAATTGAAATGTAACAGTAAATTTCAACAGCCGAAATTTCAACAAGAAATTAGCACAAAAACTAATGGTATACAGTTTTTCATGGAAGAACTTTTCCAAATGTTTATATGAGTAGGGACTAAGTACTACCATCACAAAGAGAAATGTACCTACCTTCCTGTCATGCTGTGCTAAAGACTGCACCTGCAAATTCTGTAAATAAGATTTGGCAACAGCTTTTGCATCAACCCCTGTGACATTGCCACCACTTTTCCTCCTTAAAAGAGCCAGGCAACCCACAAGTGCACCACGTAAAGCTCTCCAATCTGCCTGATTAAGTATAATATCATCTGTATAATTTTGATAATTAAACAATGACAGAGTAATGACTACGCCACAATTAATAAAATAGAGAGTAAAAAAAGGGACTGTAAAGATATATTAATCAATCTGTTGATGTGTGAATAATCTAAAGAATGGAATAATTTCCTAGGTAAGACCTGGATTGCATAGATGAAAAGCCAGGCAATAAACTTGTAACATAGTAACTAGAGCTGTAAATGTGATATAAAGCACAAATCTAGTCAATAACCTCCAGTAGATTTTATGATTAGCATGTTCTCAGAAACCTAATAACCTATGAGCTGAAGCGTGCTATATATCCCTGGAATTGGAATTCAGTAATCACAACACAATAACGAAGACTCCTATTTCTATGATCTGATGTGATAAAGAGCGTATCTTCCAAGTAAGAAGAATGACAAAATTCTTTAGATCCTCAAGGTTGTGAGCCTGCGATAAGAGTGAGTACATCATTTAGAAATACCCAAACCTTACTCAATGGGCCAGAACTAGACTCTCGGCACTCAACACCCTTCAGTGATCGGTCTAAGCTGCCATTACAACAGTTTAAAACTCGCCACAGCAAACCCTTTTATCATATAAATCATAGTTGATTCAGTATCCAAGCACCTAATGTTATAATGTGAACCTCTATGACTTCTATTCATTTTACAATTATACATGAATGAAGTCCTCATGCAATCAAAATTAATGTCAGTGGTTGCTCACAAAGAATGTTAACTATCAAATAAAAAGAGAAAGCATGATCTTTTAAACCTTATCAAGTAGATCTAGGTAATAACTCAAAACCATATGGAAATTCTTTAAACTGAAGAAGGTATCTAAACTCTGATCTTGCAAATCCATCTCAGAAGACCTAGCCACTGCCACAAAAATGCTCTCTTTGGTTGGAAGAAAGAAACAGGGAGAAAAAATCTGAATCTCCATTGAACACATGTGAGAAAAGATTGTAATCCACGGATAATCTTGTATTTTAATACTATTTAAGTCTAAGGGTCAGATGATCAACAATCTGAAATTCACATTGGGCCACAAAGACAGGCAGCCTCCATTCAAGCTTGTCTTGAAGAAAGTATTTAGTCCAAACCGGAAGGATGCTCAAAGAAAGGCTTTGAGGCAAACACCAAATTCAGCAAGGCATATAATTTAAACCTAAGGAAAGAAGTTAGCCGACAGTAATTAATTGACTTGAATTCACTAAAAACAATATTCAGTATCATCGTAAGAGAACGATGAAGCACATGGATAAAAAATAACAAGTTAGTAACAAAGGTGAAGACAGACTACACAAAAAGTCAAAAACGGCAGAATATTACATATATAAGGCTCTCTATGTAAAATATTTGTGCTGAATAACAAAGCCAAACTCACCAATCGCTCTGTGAAGAAGGTTATCAAGCTATGTACGGTTGCATTGTCTAGGGTCAATGATGAAAGACGCCCAAGAACTTCTCCAAGCAGAAGAATACCTACGAAGGAAGCATCACACGAGGTTATCAAAATACAAAGAATGACTTTCAATATCCCACAAAACAGAAGGAAATCAAAATCTCAATGTACAATAAAACTGTGTGGTGTGTGCAACCAAAAATGATCCCAAAAGCCTACCCCATTTTTCCAATACAGAGACAAAATATACATGCAACTGTATTCCAGTAACTTAAGCAATAATCACTTGCCAATAAAAATGCTTGCTCATACATTTTCTACTTTTATCCATATATAAATTATAATGCCAATCAACAAATCCAATTTCTGTTTTAAAAAAAAAAAAAAATCCAATTTACCTACTTAAAAGTAAGAAGAAAAGTACCTCTCGCCCGTATTACGTCATCTGTTGTAGTCAAATACAACTCCATCTCCTTAACCTGAAGTTTCACAAAAGAATTAAATTATAACAGGGAAACCAAGTAAAGTTCAAGCAAATGGGTTCACAATAATCAGAAGTAAATCACACCAATGATTCAATAGTTACTGAACCATTCTTCAAGAGTGAAACAATGGCGTCCAAACCGGCAGCCTGTAGGCAAGACATGAACTCATTATCAACTGAAACTAGTCCAAAATCAGCAGAATAACATACCAAACATGCATGCACGCACTTTATTTACTGTATTTAACAATTGATTGAACAATTTCGTAAAGAATTTTTTAAACTAATTAAATTTTCAAAATTAAGGAATTAGTGTGAATAAGAGAAGGACAAGCCTTGGACCTGCTGAGTTGAGGAGCGGGTTAAGTCAACGTATGATTCTATATACCGAGTCAGCTGACTCGTTGCTGCCATTTCTGTGTGAGTGAATAGAGTGTAGGGTTTTGTTTCAAAAAAAAAAAAAGAATAGAGTGTAGGGTTTTGGGAGTTTCGGGAACAAGAAAGGGGTTTAACAGTTTAAACTCTTCACGCAGAGACTAAGCGGAAAGGCAGAGGAGAGCAGGTAAAGGTGAATATGCTTTACTTATATCAAACCCCAGTAAATTTAAGGAAGGGATAATTATTTTCAAGTACCTCACATTTATATATATTTGTTGTTAAGTTTTTGTCTTTTAAAGATTGTCATGGAGTTCCTATAATTTGTAAAAATTAGATTTTTAGATCCAAAATTTTCATTTTACACTCAAATATGAAAAGACAATCGTATATCAGTAGTTATTTTAATTGTAGTTAATCCCCATTGATATGTATGTATGAGATGAGTTACTTGTTAACTCGTGAGCTATTTTTTCCTTTAGCATTGGTAAAATGTTGATCTAGTCGACTAGGTTAATAAGAGATTAAAATGTTAATCCAGTCCACTATGTTAATAGGAAATTATTTAGAATGAAAGAAGTGATAATTTAAAATTTATTTATAAATGAAATTCATTTCCAAATGAATTTTATGTATTTAAAATATCTAATTTAAAATTGAAATCTGAATTTTATTTGTCTTCAAAAAATTAAAAAAAAAATGGACTTGAAAATAAATTCCACAAATTATATTAACCCATTAATAATTACTCTTATAAAATTTTATAAGAGTAATATTTAACCTTCTATTTATTAATTTTGTACCAAAAAACCTAGGTGTAAGTGGAAAGAGAAGCGGAAAGGTAAGGAAATGAGGCCAAACCAAAATGGAATAGAGCTTCAACAATATAGGAATAATTTTAAAAATGGAATAGAGTTGTTGGGACTTACTGTATTTTGAAAAAAAATTAACTTTCATGCCTCAAGGATGGAGAAAAGGGAAAATTTGACAAACCAAAAATAAATCTAAAAGAAATTATTCTTGTCTTAATTAAATACCCTGTACTACAACAGAAATGCATGAAATGATTTATTATTTATATTTCACAAATTTAGTCAGCGTAATTGTTCACTCAGCTACTATTATTAGGCAAGGATTTTCATCTTATCTTAGTAATTGCCAGTTCTCAAGTTTCTATTTTTTTGAGGTTTTCTTTTCTCGGCTGCTCGCACATTGATGAATGAAGGGTTGATGAAACATGAGTAAATAAGAGTGACAATAGGAAACAAGGCAAAGCAGAAAATGGCAACTCAAGCTTACAAGAAAGCGTGTACAAGAAAATTATTTGCCAAGCTCTCGCCGCAGCTAAGCATGTCAGTAACTTCAAACACAACAGAATTTGCAAATCAAGATTTTCAAAAAATCACGAAGAGTGATTGTTATCTCAAATCATCAGCCAAAGGACTTCCCTCATCAAGAGAAACTTCATCAAGCATGTCAAGAAATCCTTTTCGTGCAGTCCTTTGAATTGCAGACACATTTAAACGAAGACCATAAGAAGATGCTGCTTCGAACTTTGTCCACAGTTCTTTCTTCAGAGTGTTTTCACCAGCACGTTTACCTCCTCTAATTGTGCTTTCTGGTTCATTCCACATAGGTGTGCTTTCTACTAACGCCAGGCTGCTGTTTTTCGCTTCTGTTCAAGGAAAAGAAAACAACCCTTTTAAACTTACATTACAATTGTTCTGTTAACAATGGTATGCTAAAATTATATTCAGATATTGTTTCTTCGATGGAAAAGACTATAAAAAAGTAGAATTTTTTAATACCTTGGTTACAAGTTTTCTTGATTCCATGACAACCATCTTGATTATTGTGATCTTCTGTTGACAAATTCAAATTTGTTTGCTGATTCAACATTGGAGTACTTATTGGCCAGTGTTTACCAGAAGCATCAACAGTGTCTGGTGATTTTTCATCCGGTGGTTCTAACAGAACACATGTTTTTGGAGGTGAAAATGACCATTCAGGGGATGCCTCTAACTCTTTCTCTCCCATTCTGGATTTATAGGCTGCCTCTAACAGAGCACATGTTTTTGGAGGTGAAAAAGACCATACAGGGGATGCCTCTAACTCCTTGCCCATTCTGGATTTAAAGGCTGCCTGTATCCCCAAGAGTTCTGGAAACTTAATGGCCAGATCCTCAGAACCTTCACCCTCAGAGTCGGAAATCTGCGACTGATATCCTACAGGAAATGGGGTGGACTGCCGCACTATGGGTTTCCTTTTAGCAGAGGACTCAGAAAAGGGTTCAAGCAATACGCAAGATTTTGGAGGGGACATCTTTAAGCATGGAGTCACAACAAAAACAGAGTGATCTTTTTTTATGGAAAGTATCGGTGGTGAAGAACATTCGGAATCTAGATTTCTTTTTGCTTCGTTCACAATTGAATTAGTAGCATTCACTGGGCTTGGCTTCGTAGCTATCCCTTCAAGCAAATCATCATTTAAATCTCCAGAAACTGAAAAAATTGATGGTAACTCAACAGCAGGATTTGAAGCAATCCTCTCGATCTCAAATAGTGATTTAGACCACTCCTGATGTTTGGATGATAACGTCTTTGACATAGGAAGAGGTGTAAGAAGAAAGAGTTGTTTACCTCTCTCAACATTACAGTTAGCTCGCCAAGACACTAGAGGAGAAGGAGAAATCAATGAGTTCATTGTGGTTTGTTCTGGACTTCCAACATCTAAGTTTTCATCTTCATTTACAGCAGGCACAATTTTATCTCCAATACACTGACCCAGCTGATTCTCACTCTCCGAAGAACTAGAGAGGGCTTTTTGAAATCTATGAACCCATGGCTGCAATCATTTCGCATAACCTTCCATGTAATTTATACAGAAGAGTTTATTCAAGTTCATGCAAACAGAATTAACCAGAAAACTAACCTTAAAAGATGAAAGCATATCTAATAATACATGAGATAAGGATTCAACTTCTCTTCTCCCCTCTTTGCTCGGGGCCTTGACTTTAAATGCTTGTGCAACAAGTTCATCAATCTGTCAAATGGATAAAATAGTTGTATCAATGGCATAATTTTGAACAAATCTTTTGCCACAAGGAAAGAAAATGACCAATACGCACCATAATCTTTAGACAAGTACAGTAAGTATTGCTTCCATAACTTTTGAAGCTGTTACAGAAACATAATTAACTTTGATATGCTTCCAATCCAAACAAACTAATGGAGATTATATCTACAATTCTGAGATAAATCCTTGCCTTTGTGCTACTATACTACTAAAATAAGGCAAGCAGTGGCATAGAGGGAAACACAAGTTTTTGGCACACCACATGGAGGACAATACCAGTACAAAGGAACAGGAGAGTGCTTAATAGTTATGTGCTACATTCAATAACACATAACATCAGCAACCAACTCAAAATTTCATCACTCTTTTCAAATTCATGTAAGTTCCTTATTCAATTCTTCTTTTCTAAGTGGTCTCATCAAAGATCCTACACAAATGTATGGATTGAAGCAAATTATACTACACACTACAGAGAACCTGTGAGCTTCCAATTTCAAATTTTCGAGTAAAATAAAACTAACTATGACGCGATCTAAATCATTAAAATAATGAAGCAGCTCGGGCTGATTGACTGAATAATATCAAAAATCAACATCTGAAACTAGAGGGGAGATGCTAGCATAAATCAAAGTCAATACCAGAGTTTCCGTTTGTACTGCAGTGTTACCTGGCGAGTAAGGGAGGAGAGATCGGATTGAACGAGCAAGAGGCGATCGAGATAGTCTTCTTGTCCTCCATCACCGGTTTCTTGTTGAACCATAGGAACACTTTGTCGGTTCTGGATTTGCTTCTCTGAAATCAATTTCTTAGTTGTATTAACAGACTTCGAGAATTTTCCTCCTCCACCACAGCCGTTGTTACTGTTGTGGTTATTCGAAACATTGATCTCTCTCAATGCTCTTCTCGCCGATTTGGCTTTTCCTTCGTTTCTCGCCATTTCTCTCACTCGCTTACTCTACAATTCTTCATCTCATTCTGGAATGGGATTTGAATTTGTAAACAGGCGGGCGAGAGAGAGAGGGGCTCCACGGGTCAGGTTGATCCGGGCGGATAATCGGATAACGAGTTTGACTGGATTGGGCTCCTTTATTGGGCCACAACCCACGAAGGAAAAAAAATCTACCCCTGAACCGAATCTAGACGTTATTGCAGTCCAAGTTCCTACAGAGTCACGACACTGCTACTCGCGCGTCGGAATCACGCTCCATCAACATTCAAAACTCCAACAGCAAGGATATGATGAATTGTTAGCTCCCAAAGGCACTAACAATGGCAAAACACTTCAAGGAAATTGCAATCCCACACCAAAAGCACTTCAATTCGATTCCGTTCCCTTCTGTTCTTTCTCCAAACACTTCTTCCTCTCTTCATCTCCTCGCTGATGCCATTAAAGACGAGAAATCTTACCTCGATTCTGTACTGCTGAAAACTGGAGCGATTCTCTTTAGAGGTTTTCCTGTGAACAACGCATCGGCCTTCAACGACTTCGTGGAAGCGTTCGGCTTCGAGGAGTTACCTTACGTAGGAGGTGCTGCGCCTCGGACAAATGTCGTTGGCCGTGTTTTCACAGCAAATGAATCACCGCCTGATCAGAAAATCCCTTTCCACCATGAAATGGCCCAGGTAAGGTCCGCATGCTTAAACAAAAGAAAAAAGAGAATTGAGTTATTTATGAGTTGATTGTGATTAATTTTATTCAGGTTCCTGAGTTTCCATCGAAGTTGTTCTTCTTCTGTGAAGTAGAACCAGAGAGTGGCGGTGAAACTCCATTAGTTTTAAGCCATATAGTGTATGAGAGAATGAAAGAAAAATATCCAGATTTTGTGGAAAGATTGGAGAAGCATGGTTTGATTTATATTCGAGTATTGGGTGAAGATGATAATCCTTCTTCTCCAATTGGCCGAGGATGGAAATCAACTTTTTTAACAAAAGACAAAAGCGTGGCAGAGGAAAGGTTTGATCTTATTACCTATACTTAGATTATTTTATGTTTTGTTGGTTATTAATTGCATGATGATGAGTGATCAAAGATAATGTTCTTGGTATTGTATGTTGTGTTTGAAACAGAGCAGCTAAGCTTGGAATGAAATTGGAATGGCTAGAAGATGGAGTAAAGACAATAATGGGTCCAATCCCAGCTATCAAACTTGACAAATCAAGAAATCGGAAGATTTGGTTCAATAGTATGGTGGCTGCATATACAGGATGGGAAGATGCAAGAAATGATCCTGTGAAAGCAGTAACATTTGGAGATGGTAAACCATTACCAGCAGATATCATTTATGACTGTTTAAAAATACTAGAAGATGAGTGTGTTGCAATTCCTTGGCAGAAAGGTGATGTTCTGTTGATAGATAACTGGGCTGTTCTTCATGCCCGGAAATCATTCAATCCACCTCGTCGCGTGCTAGCTTCGCTTTGCAAGTAATTCCCTTCTTGCCATATATTTCTGTACTTAAAACCTGTATTAGATAGGGAAAGTAAATTGCCCCAATAAATAAACTTGTGCCATTATCATGTCTATAATACATTGCTAGCAACAAGATATTGAATTATGGTCATTTGAACCAGAAAAGCCCCTGCTTGGCCTGCCAAGAGAGTTGATATTTACATTCTGTACAAAACACTTAGTTGCAATGCCTAAAATTTCTAGTTCCGTCCAAATTCACAACCAGAATATGTGAAAGGATTTCAATAAGAGAAAAATATATGGATAAGACCAAAATATGCTATTTGAATATAGGCTACCAAACTATGAAATATACTATTGCAATAGCCTATCAAGCTATCTTGTCTTAC
Source organism: Croton laevigatus (assembly GCA_949640765.1). Taxonomy (NCBI): domain Eukaryota; kingdom Viridiplantae; phylum Streptophyta; class Magnoliopsida; order Malpighiales; family Euphorbiaceae; genus Croton; species Croton laevigatus. Next base: position 10,592 of record CATIWJ010033385.1, on the reverse strand, counting down.
AAGAACTATCAAACCTATCCTTGCCTCAACTACATAAATACATTTGGCATTGCATTGCATCAAAATTTTCTCTTGAAGACTTGTGTGCAAAATCAATTTAATAGTAAGAGACTGACAAATGATTTGAACTACCACCATATTACCGTTGTGTCATCTCTTTATTCGAATCTCAGTCTACCATGCATGAGCTGTAACTGTATAGAGGGAGCTTAGAGTGGGGGAATAACTAGTAAATAGCGGGGCTAAGGAGAAAGAATCTGAAACGAGCTAGCTCAATCACTATCTTCCTTGGACCAGGCCACTGAATACTTGGCTGTTTCCAGCAAGAGTTGCTTCCCATTCAATGGAGGATAAAAGGATCTGGGATAGTGAAATCACAACTTGCTTCATGTCGGGCCGCAGGATGGGATCCTCATCTACACATTGTTTTGCAAGCATGGCCAACTGAAAATTGATGTCCCACAGGGAAAAGGAAAAAAGATCAATAATTAGAAACTCAAATCACTAAAATCTGTAAACTCAAATCAGTAAAAGATCAATACAGTTGCAAAATATGCGTGTCACATATTCTATTTTAAAGCAGGCAGCCATTATTTCCCCCAGTCACATTACTTTTTGAAGATAATAGGTTTTGTAAGCAATCAGTGATGCCACATATCAAAAATACATGTTACTTGTAGAAAAAACATAGCGGATTATATTATGATAGTATTTTTTCTTGTGAACCAAAAGAATCAGGGCAAAGATTAATGGTAAAGGTCAACATTTTTTGTAGTGCAGCAGGACCTAGTCATCTAAAATGTTAACCCAACAACCCTTATTAGCTTAAGGTCTATCCATATTCAGGTGAGAATTTACTTCCAATATTGCTTTTGTACCTATTAACCAAATTCAGTCTTGCCATGCTTGAAATGGCAATGAATCTAGATGATGAAATGTGAAATAAAAAATAAGCAACCCTCCCGGTGCAAGAGGGGGTTTGACATCATGCGAGACACGAGCTACTTGCAAGTACCATAACTCAGCATACAGAATCGAGCTAAGCATAAAAATCATTTTAGCTTCCTCTAGCAAAATGGTTCATCGTTAAAGTAACTGTGACTAATAGCCTTCCTACTAGTTTGCCTCCAAAGCATCAAAGATAGATTAGAGGCAAGGGTAAAGTTATCTCCCTGTAAGACAATGAACTGTGAACAGACTATCAACGATGAAGATGCAGAGTGAAACTGAGATTTTTCACTGAGGCAGAGACTGAAGAGAAAGATGGATCATAGAAGCAACCCGAAATTCTTATCTCAACTTAAACGCCACAGCTTATTGTTTGAGAAAAAAAAAAAAATTGTTCCGTTTCTCACAGCATGCAAGGAAAAGAACAGCTGCCTTTTGTTTCAGATTAATTAGTATTCAAAATATAATGTCAAGATCAATTTATTATTACTGGAAATGTTATGGGCCTTCTTTTATTTCCTGTTCCAAGGCTTTCATATTTTAGCTAAAGAAGTAAATAAGTCAGACAATCCAGACATTTACTACATGAGCAAAGATGATAAAAATTTACCTTGAATACACAATCATGGGGATATAAATCCATCATATTAGGATCAATGTGATCTTTCAAGCTTGACATGCTCATGGAGTCAGGTGAGTTCCTCAGAGCTGCTAACATCTGCAAGATTATCAAAGAATTGTTTTCAGTGAAGTAGCACACCATGTGAAATGAGGGTGCTTGCTTAATGAAAGAGTTCCATAAGGAGACGTAATGATTGGAAATAAAATAGGATTGAATAAGGGACAGATTTATTGTAACTAGTAAAGTAAATTGAGTGTTGACAAGCCTAAGAGTTTAAGAGAATTGGAAGTAGGAATATGCACAAGACAATCTATGGAAGTTTACAGCTTTTCAATTTATGCTCTTTAAATTGTTCTTCAATCACTGTGATGATAGGATCTATGCTGATACTCTACCATACTCATCACCAAGAAGAAAAAAATGACAGTGAGATGAAGAAAGATCCATGCTGCTAAAAGAGTCAATACAGCTCGTCCATCCTCCAAAAATAATGCAATAATTATGTACATGCTCATTTCATCCTCCAATAATAACACAAAAAGCATGTAAAACTTTTCATCACATCTTGGGAACTATTGCCACCGGTCGAGAATTAGTATATACTACAACAAATAACGTGGTTTGCTGAGTTGATAATACCAAGCAATAGTCAAGTCACACATCATAAATTCTTGTATATTATTAGTTGTTGGTTACACCAACTCAGCTTACTAGGTTGGTCTATTGATTCTACCGTTCTCAACCTGAACCAATTTTTTTTATACTCTACAATTATACCCAGGAATGAAACCTGTCCTACAACAAGGAATAGAAGTTATATAAACATTTAAATTGTTAGGAATTTTCTAGTGAGTTTGCCAGGGGTAGTAGCTGGCTTTCCAACATTAGCAAAAATGTGCAAGTTTGAATTATGAAGATTTAATATTGTGCAGTATGGTACTATATCAATACTTACAATGGAAGCCAGTGAACGTCTTTCAGCATTTTTTGCCACTGCTCCTTCAGTTCGTATAATAGCCTCCTTCCCAGATATGATCTCCAAAAGAACAACCCCAAATGCATACACATCACTTTTGGCAGTGGCAAGACCATCAGTCAAATATCTACAAGAAATCAATGCTAAATTTAGGACTACATAACTAGTTATTGTAAGCTACAGTTGCTAACAGCATATTTGCTTACTCCGGTGCCAGATAACCAAATGTACCAACAACTTTTGTTGCTGTAGTCTCTCCCTCACCTCTTTTCCCAACAAGTTTTGCCAATCCAAAATCTGAAATCTAAATGCAAGAACTTCTTGAGATGAAGCAATGTATCTTTAGAATACAGCAAGCAATCAGTAAAATTTAATATGCAAAAACCTTTGCCCTGAAGGAACCATCAAGTAAGATGTTGCTCGTCTTGATATCCCGATGAACATAGCGTGTTTTAGTGTGCTCATGGATGTATTCCAGACCTCTAGCTGCATCCAGTGCAACCTGGACCCTCATGATCCACGAAAGCAATGTATAACCTTCAAAGAAGCAACATTTGAAACATTAATATTGCGAACATGTAAAAGGTTAATAAACCATAATCACAGGTCAAAGAAGCACTTCTTGGTCACACAAAAAGCTACATGGCGTGCTAGATGATTTAAATTTTTCTCAACATAATCAATTATTTTCTTTTTGCACGAAGCAGCACAACACAATCACTTCATCCTTCTATCAAACCAACTCATTACATCCACATTGCAAGCCACATGCAAGTTCATGTCAGGTATCCTCCCAAACTCCCCTCCATCAAAAGGCATAGTTCTGTACGCATCTCTCTCTCTCTCTCTCTCTCTCTTTCAACTGATAGTAAATTCATAATTTGGCATGCTCAAATTTTTTTCAAAGCAAAAGTCATAATTAACTCACCCTTATTCTGAGGATCATGCAAATGGTTCTTAAGGGAACCCTTCTGGGCATATTCATAAACCAAGAAGAGCTCATCATCACTGGCAGCATAGCCAATCAATTCTACCTTGACAATTTAAACAAACGAGTCAAAGCTTGAAATACTGAACAAAGCAGACTCAATTGTCATCCAAGAGAACCATTAGTGAACCTTTTACGATGACAAGAGAATTACCAGATTTGAGTGGTGGACCTTGCACAAGACCTTCATCTCTGCCATAAATTCTTTAGTTTTTGTAGCAGTCATTCTCTTGACAGCAACTTCCTGAAAGGTTAAATCAAAGCTATAATTTCAACTGACAAAAAGAATCATCAATAAGACAAAGGAAGAGAGGAAACAGCTAAAAACCTGGTCACGAAGGTGGCCATAATATACAGAACCATACGTTCCATGCCCAATAAGACTTGAGTCGGAGAATCCATCAGTTGCAAAAACAATTTCTTCATATGTAAACACCACAGGCTTCTCCATATCAAGCATATCAGTACCTAGAGCTGGCAATAAGAATACATGAAATCATACATGAGAACTTAAAATTGGCAAAATAAGCATTATTATCATATCAAACTTTACAAAGCGATGGTTAATGGTACAATTCAAGCAACTAAAAAGCTCTTTTAGAAATTGTTTTATAGAACCTTTAGGTATAGTAATTTGGTGGCTGCTAGACTCCCCATTTGTTTGCTTCCAGACTGCGGATTTGCCAGACATGTACCTTCCCGAAGCACAGCAGAAACTTGGCTTGCGAAGAATATGAAACTTATGAGAACTCTTACCATCAGGGTCTTTAGCATGATCTCCTTGATCTTTAGACTTTGAGCATATGCAAATAACTATACAAAGTAAAATCAGACCAAAACCAACTCCAAGACCCCCTATGATCCACCCATAAGGTACATGTGTCTTGTGCATCTCTGCATTTGCTGCATGCATAAGGCATTTGCATCACAATATAACATTTGAGAATTGAATTGAAGAATTTACTAAAGAACTGTCTGAAATTAGAAAAAGGCAAGGGAAAATGGAGACTAAGAATCATAAATAGAAGATTGGAACCCGAAAAATAATGTCAAGGGAGAATTGTTACTAGAATTTCGGACACCACCTAAGCTCAAAGAGTTAAAAAAGAAAAAAATACTAACAATATATGCAAGTCATCTGTTTGTGTCCAATGCTTAAAATATTTAGCTCCTTTCTTACATTTTTCACTGAAAGACAAACCATCTGAAAGACTAATATCGTGCTATAATTTTATTTTCAAATGCTTCCAGCTCAGATTCTTGTATTAATAATTTTGCATTCTGGAAGTTGCTGAAAAAATGTTGCATGAATTTGTATACAACCAGTAAAATCACAAACACTTGAAAAACTCAAATCCTGAAACTAAACAGTTATCTGCTTTGTAAAAAGAATAATTAACTACAAAAATGTTCTTTAATAAACAAAACCATGGAGATGAGAAGCATACCTGAGGAATAATCCAAAGAAGGTTCAGGAACAGGAGCAGGACTAGGAGGAATATCATTCTCCACAGGATAAGGGTCACCAGGAACTAGGAAAAAGAATAATAGGGTAAGGGAACAAGAAAATAAAAAGGGGAGGGGGAAAAAAAAAAGCAAAATAGCTGTCAAATAGGGGCACCTACAAAATTAAAGAAATGACTAGAATAGACAACCAAAAAAGCAAATGAAAAGAAAAGGAGTTCAGGTCACAGTACTGGGAAATAACACAAGAAATGAAATTTGTGCGTTGTATACATCAGCACCATTCAGTAAAAGGGATAAATTAATGTAAGTTTTCTTTCTAATATTTCATTTCATTTGTATTGACAAAGTTTAGGCAGACAAAAAAGAGGACTAATGATGGAAAGCTGAACATTAGGAACCTAATTAACTTGTTATTCTAAATCCAGGCTTCTATTACCAACAATGCTTGCTATGCGAAAGACAACTCATTCTCTGCTTTCACAAGCACCATACAACTTTTAATTTGCTTCCTTCCTATTAGCTGGATGTATGCCACCAGCGTAGCATGATCTGCTAAGAAATTTGAGTTGTATATCAAATCAAACTGAAGCCTAAAGCCAATCAGTGTTTACGCCTTAATCAGGAGTCCTCTGATTACACTTCGAAATCTATTCAGTTCAGTCTCTCATCTAGCAGTTTTTTACCACACACTCACTACAAAATGGTTTCAATAGTTATAATTCAACTTCAGCTCTAAATCTGTGAGCTTGCACAAACTGTTGATAATGGTCACCAAGCCTTTCTAGTACTACTCCACATCACAAGAATAAAACCCTTACAATTGCTTCAACTTAGGTTCCAAACTAACAGATAAGTATCCAATTGTTTTATTTCAGTTTGATGCTTTCTGAACATCACATACTGCTCCTCAAATTTAGAGCTAGTTAAAGCAGTTCAACTATAGCTAATTATATAATTGCTTCAATATGCCATCAGACTCGTAGTAATTGGACTTATTATCGAATTGCTTAACATAGAGAAGAGACTCCAAAGGCAACACCCAAAAAAAATAAAGCCAAGAAATGCACAGTAATGAACCACATTTCTGCCTTTCAACCCATCACTCAAGCAAATCTCAAGATTTTGAAAATCAAATGGCAGATGCCAATATTATCATGACAATCTAACTTCATAAGCAAAACGATGTGTCTCTGGCACAAGGCTAGCTACAAGTACACGGTCTCTGAAGGTTCAAGGAGAGTCTAACTTCACAAAGATAGAATCTAAATTCAGCAAATTCTCTTCTGTTTGGCATCTTTGACCAAATTCACCTCTCTCTCAAAAGCAACCAAATTATCAATTCAAAAAGACATGCACCTCAGATATTGACAGAATACCGGAATTCATAGGTACCTCGAATCCTTTTCACACATAAATATTCCCAAAATTAACACCTACCTAAAATCATTTGACATTGCAGATTAGGAGTATAAATAGAAAAAATGATAAAATTACAGCAACACAAGACTAACCTGAATTCAAGGGAATATAATATAAAGCACCATCAGTAACATTATCAGGATTCTGTATCCCATTTACTGTCTCAATACTACTCATACTAACCCCAAATCGACTTGACAAAGACTCCAGAGTATCTCCTTCCTCCATCACATAACTCATCAAGTAATTCCACAACCCACTTGAACACCCACAAAACAACCTCAATGAAATCACTGCGCCTACTTTAGCTGTTCTTGTAGTATTAGAAAGGAAACCAAGCCCATCATAAGCATTGATCACAACATCGTACACATAACCATTACTTGTTTGCATTGTATAAGTAGTATTAGAAGCATAAACTTTGTCTGTGAATAAACAAGAACAGTTCTTTTTTATGAATATATACCCATGATCATCTTCTACAGTAACATCTTGGGGCAACACATCAAACATGCTTTGGATCACTGCTAGAGTCTGATTCTCTTGAGGTTTAAAGGCCAAAAACGATGTGCAAAGGCGTGTAGTGTCCGTGCAGTTCATGGGTTGAGTAGAATACGATTGTACATAAAGGATTTGAAGAGAAAAAACAAAGAAGCATATTACAGTAGCAAAAGTTTTCATTGTACCTCCAAGTTTTCAGTATTCAATAAGAGTACAAGAAAGATTCAAGATTTGAAATTGAAGAAGAAACTGAGAATAAATTGAAAAGAAAAGTAGGAGATTCGCCCTGGATGAAGAGAATTTCGGTTAAAATGTAAAAAGAAAGAAATACAAAAGAAGAATAAAATTTGATAAAAGAATAAGCTAGCTAATTTTAGTGAAGGATTGTGACTAAAGCTGACAACTTAGCATAGAAACAGTAAAAAGAAAACATGGGTTTGGGACCAAGACAAATGATCAATAACAAGGTGGAGTGGGATCTACAGAGGTATATTTCTTTTCCTATTTGTTGTTTTTTTTTTCCCTTTATGTTCTTATTATTCCTTCTTCTACACAATTAGAAACCAAAAAAAAAAAAAAATAGACTTTAGAGAAGATGGTCAGAATAGAGAAGGAAATAGTGATGGGTTTTGGTTAAGCGAGACGATTTGAGAAGAAGAAGAAGCAAAGAAAGAGGGGGAGGGGGGTCCAGTAGTTGCAAACAGAGCATTTCTTTAATTGTTAAGTTAGAGCTTCACTCTGGTTATTTGCTGTCAATGTAAAAAGCGAAAGCGACTATGAGAAGAGAAGACTCACCAGAAGACGGGTGCACCGTGCACCTGCACCTGCACCTCACCTCTCAAACCTACTGATATTTAAGGACACTTTTTATTTTACTAAACTACCCTTGTTTTTAGTTTATTTTAGTTTTTTTTTTTTTTAACAACGAGTAAAATTAGTTATATACTAATTTGATGGAAGAAAAATATCATGATTTTTTTTTTTTTTTTGCAGACTTATTGAATAAGTGGTTGAAAATTTTAGCTTATCACCATTTATAAAACTTCTATTTAAAATTTTGATATATGGAAATATAGGTTTTAAAAATAAATAGATAAATAAATAATATATGTATTAAAATTTTATGATTTAAAATAAATAAATAAATTGGAGAATGCTATCAAATTGAGGTTAGAAATAATTTTTTTTAGATATAATATTAATACGAACTATGAAACATAGTTAGCTAAAAATTATATTATAAAAACGCATTATACACGTTTAAAATGTTAGTATACAGTGAATATAAAATACTAGTTAAAATAATAGTAATTATTATTATAATAACAATAATAATAAATTAAATTTTTTAACAATTTTATATAATATTTTTTTAAAAATTTATTATCTAATTATTTCATATTTTATATTTATTTAATTATTATGTAAACCCAATTGATAAGGTACAATTATTATTTTATATATATATATATATATATATGTTTTCATTATTTATTTATTTATCAAACAAATAATTTATATAACAAAGATATCAATTGCTCCATTAGATCTGCAAACAGATTACATAGTGGTGCTTAAGGGAGTAAAGCTCCAGAACACACAATACAAGAACATAAAATTCTAAATCACAAATCCTAACAAAGCTAAAGAAAGAAATTAAATTGCAAATTGAAGAGCTTCCAGCTTCCATCTTAATTTTGTTTGCTGGAACTAACTTTGTTAGATCTGAAACAATAAACACCATAACTATCCATGGAGAAACTTGATAATGGCAGATTGATAGCTCTATAGGTGAAAGCAACAACTTCTCCTTACCTATTTTGTATCTACTGTCTTGACAAGATAGGACAGCATCTTGAAGATCTATAACATTCATTAGCAGATCTAAAGCAAAATCCACAATCAGATCTAGAACAAAAGACTCAAAAAGAGCGGATCTACACCAAAAGACCCATAGAGAGCAGAAACTACCGAACAAACAACAGAAAACCAAGTTAAAAAATAAGAAAAACAGGAAAACTGAACGAAGATGGCTACTGCTGGTGAGAGCCGAACGAAGATGGCAACTGCTGGTGAGAGCCACCAACAGCAGCCCACAGAAACCCAAACGAAGTCCAAGACTCAGAGAGAAGAATAGAGAGAATCTATGTAATGACTTTTCTTGAAAGTAAAATATTATTGTGTGAAAATTTGTAATTTCTTAAGCTTAAATTTGAAGATATTGAAAATCTTCTTTTCATATGTGTTGGTGAAGAAATAACTTTCTAATCTCTACTTCAAATTAAACCCTTTTGGCCAAGTTCTTCATCTTCAATTTAAGATGAAGCAAATGTCAATTTTTAATATCAATAAGTTAACTAAAATGTGAAACATCAATTTTTCTTCATAAAGTCCTAAACCTTTTCCATGATTGATATAATTGTAAATGTCAAGTTTCCTTCTCTTATAACATTTCATAAAGAAACTTGAAAGTGACGAGTGGTTTTTGTTTATTTATTTAAACGGAAAAATAGGGAAAGAAAAAAAAAAGTAAAATAGTTGAGGGCAAAATGGGAAATGAAATTCATGAGATTATAAAGCAATTGCAATATTGATGTTGGAAAAAGCCGAGGCACAAATTACAACGAGCTGGAAGAATCTTGAGAGGGACAGTTTGGTTGGGTCCCACATTTCCTCATGTGGCGCCAAAATCCACAATGACTCGCCGATAAATTGACGATTTTAGCTTAACTTGGGTAAATTTACGTTGACTCCCTTTCACTTTGACCTCTGTTACCGACACTGAAAACTCAACGGGGAAATTATGTTGTGCGCATTTGCTCGTTTGTTTTCTTTCTTTCCTCCCTCCCTAGTCTTTGTTTCTATCCTTTCTCCTTTTTTTTTTTTTTTTCCTCTCTCATTAATCCAAAGAGATTGATAACCCAGGTTAAATGTGCATTTACTACAAATCCAAGTCTTAGTGTGCTTGCTTTTCAGTTTTCATAAAAAAAAAAAAGTTTTAAAATTCTATTAGACCTGAAATATATGTTAGAATTTAATAAAATTATGGTGAGTATTCACAATCTCTTAAAATGCAAAACAAAATCAATAAACCAAATTTTATCTTGATCACTGATAACGTTAATCAAATCGTCCAAAGTCTATATTAAAATGTTGGCCTTGATAAAATGATTTCAAATGTGTATTCAAAATCGTCGTCCGACTACCGAAAATTAAGCACATATTTGGAATGCTTTCATCAAGAGCAAGGTTTTAATATAAACTTTAGCCGGTTTCGTTGCCGTTTCCGACAACGAGATAAAATTTGGCAGTAGTTTTGTTGCAATTTCTGACGACCAACACCTTATTGCTGCATTCTATATTTTTATTATAATTTTTTTTAATCATAATAATAATAAATGATGTTCCGAACCGTGAGAATGAGGTTCAAAGGAGATCGGACCGTTTGAGACAAAGAACCGGAAGATGAGATATGGAGAAGTACCGAACCGAACCTGCGCTTAAGAAGGAATAAGATCGGGCGAAGCCTTTAGGCAACCACTCCGATGCTTAAGTCAGAATTTGCTTAGCTCAGAAAGGAATAATCAGAAGAAACGCAATAAATGAGATACCTGGCACAGTAATCGAGGTTTGGTATTTATAGGCAAGAATCTCCTGACATTCTGTCATAG